>CM062921.1:3687588-3865088 GCA_031878705.1 Tapirus indicus | reverse complement strand
GAGGGAGGCTGGAATAAGAGCGTGCATGCAAAGAAAACCCTCGCTATTGCATCCCATTGTTCTGTGGGGGGAGGAGAGCTGTGACTTTCTAGTTAATGAATATCAAATGTTAGGAATGGACACTGTCAACATTTCCACTGGGCTACCTATTTAATCCCTCACCACCTACAGTAATTCTGCTCAAGAAACAAGGCCTTTCCTTGGCGTGGCCGTCTTAGAGTACTTCTGGTGGTGTTGGTTAAACTTAGCCTTCTTGGGTAAATGCTACTAAGACAGACACAGGCTTCCTGATTTCAGTATTTGTAGGGGTGGCCTTGGTGAGAGCAAGAGAAAATTGTTACCCCTTGTATCTCTGGGAATAAGGCAGAGATGACTTTTAAGTCTCAGGAGACCTAGATGTGCTGGCTACCGCCCGTCACACCTCTTCCTGCCTGGGCTCCTGTGACATAGAATGTGACTTTCTCTAACAGAGCAGTTGGCCCTGGGGCCCACAGTCCTGTCATGCGCAGGCAGGGTGTGCTGGGGCTGATGTGGAGGTCCAGATGGAATTCGGGAGGCCTGGATCCCACCCCTCTGAGCTGCCCTCTGCACCTCCTCATTTTGCTCAGGCATGCTGGCTGGTTTTCTCTGCACTGCCTGGATGGCTTTGTTAGCAAAGTTTGCTCGGCGCCCTCCCCTGCGGTTCAATGCAGGACGGTCTGTGCAGGCAGCCCTTGAAGCCATGTCAAGTGTGTGCCCTTCCCCCGAGAGCCCACGTCCCATCACGGCTGGACTTGCCCTTAGATGCTTATTCCTCCAACACCTACAACACAGGCTCTCTTAGATAGCATGTTTTCTGCATTAATTAGTAATGTGGTAGTCCCAGGTGACCAATAAGTTAAAGAAAGAACTAGTGTGAGTGAATTTTTTTAAAGGTCATTTGACTCTAGGAAAACCTGTTATTTTTGAGAAAAGAAGCATTTTATAGAAATGTTCAATGGCAAAGTAAAATGTGAAGTACTAAATGGTTTTTACTATAGTGAACAAATTGCCCCTTTTTATGCCATTTACATCCTCATCCGCTACATTTAGCGCGATATATTTGTCTACCTAATTCTCTGCAAACTGAAAGATACCGGGCCCCAGTGTGAACATTGGGAGTTATGTGATAACAGTTATAATCGATGAGGAGAGAAATCATTACATATAGAACTCATATCGGTCATTTAAATTAGAGAAAACTTTCATCCCCAGCTCTGTTTGATTCTGCTTTCCCAGAAGTTTTTCATTTAGAATACGGCTTGATTAAAGACAAATTCACCAATCAAAAGAAGAAAATTGCTGTGCTGAGTGTTAATTCCACCTTTGAGTTCTATGTGCTGGTCAAAAAGAAAGAAGGAGGTATTTGAATCTAATCTAATTTTGGAGCTGCACTGACCTCAGAATGGCTGGATTTTCATTAATAACTTAACCTAAAAATCCTTTCGGTGTTCTCTGGGGACCTCGAGACTTAGTGGCCGATGGTAAGGTGACATTCAGTGTTGACCAACATCATTTTCCTAATCCAGGTGTTGAGCATCAACAATAAATGCCTAAGAGAGTTCTGAGGAAGCGGCTGCCGGAATGTGGGATTTGAGGGGATAGTTGATAAGAATAGTGGGTTGAGAGACTTGAACGAATGGTGAGATTTATTAAATAAGGACTGGAGACAATAGACAGGAACTCCTGAATGCAGACATCTCAGAGCTGCTCTTCTGTTTTCCTCCGGTTGCCATGGGCTCTGTCAAGCAGCTGTGAAGTCCTGGACGAGGTTTTAGGGCTCTGTGACTCGGGCGTCCCCGCTCCGGCCCCAGTGGCCCATGAGAGATGACGATAGAGTTCCAGTAGAGTGGAGAGAAAAGTGTCTTTGACAGCAAGGTGAGCCGCCTGCCCGTGTGCGGTCCCCTGGGTGGCGCAGCCCGCCTCCCGGAAAGAGAGGAGCACTTCTGACCTCCTGAGGGAGAAGATGAGACGGAGGGAAGACGGCTGTGTGCGCCCACACAAGTAGCTTTAGAGGTGTGAGAGGGAAGGCTTTAGAGCTGATCGAAATGGGGAGGGGGGGCAAGGCAGCAGCACCTCTCGTCGACCCCCGAGGTGAGCATGTGGGGGCTCTGTCCCCCGTGGTGGCTGCTGCTGCCCAGTGTTCCTGCTGCGGGGGAGGTGATTCTGAAGGAGAGGAGCTTGTCTTTCTCTAGCCGACCGCTGGAGGGCTAAGCGGGTGCCTTATGGCCAGCAGGCCTGCATCTGTTGGCCCTGAGCTGCCCACTGGGTTGGGACGGGCAAGCAGCCCCGGCCGTGAGGGGCACGCCCTTGGGATGTGGTGGGAGACGCTCCCTGACAGGCCTGTGTTCCCATGGTGTCGCGTCAGCTGGCCAGCCACCACTCGTCCTGACCGTCTGAAATATCCATCGAGTTCTTCCTGACAGAACGTGCGAAGCTCCGGGACTTGGCAGAGAAGTGCTGTTGGCTCTGTCTTCAAGTTGTGTCCCAAACCATGTGGCCTGGGGCTGAGGGGGCAGCAGAGTGCCCTGCCTGGCCCCAGGCCACGTGTCTCAGTCCATTCTGACTGCTGTAACAAAAATACCACAAACTCGGTGCCTTATAATCAACAGACATTTATTTCTCATTATTCTGGAAGCTGGAAAGTCCAAGATCATGGAGCCAGCAGAGCCAGTCCACCTCTTAGACTGCTGTCTTCTCGCTCTAACCTCACATGGCAGAAGGAGTGAGGGAGTTCTCTGGGGTCTGATAAGGGCACTAATCGCATTCATGGAGGTTCCACCCCCATGACCTTATCTCCTCTAAAGGCACCATCTACCAATACCATCACCCTGGGGGTTAGGATTTCAATATATGAATTTGCGGGGGACACAAACATTCAGACGATAGCACTGGGATCTGCCTTCCTCTGAGGAGTCCTCCAGAGTGGTGTCCAGGATGATAATCAGGTCTCACTGATCTTGTTCCAGATTATTTGGTTTTGAAGTCAACTGTGACAGAAGAGAAGAATGTTTAGGTTTGTCTAGTGCCTTTCATTGTCATGACCTGTGGATACCTTTTCAGCATCAAGAATCTGCTCCATTAAGGACTGCATGTTGTTAACAAATACCATAAGATCTGCTTTGAAGTTAGTTTTAAAACAATCTGAATTAAAAAGTTAAAAAAGAAACCATATAGGCCTTCAAACTTAGCATCCTTAAGTCTCTGTCCTTTTGTATTTGAAACTCAAACATTTCCAATTTCCATTCTCCTCAGGATGGCCAGCGTGTCCTGTTGATTTAGAAATACTGTAGACTTGTTAGCAGTACCCAACTCAGTTTTACACACGTCCTGAGACAATTTGCCATGGATTGTGTAACTAGAGGATATGTGTTATCATGGGGAAAAGCTGGATCCCTCCACGAAGCACGAGGTCGGCCTCCTGTAGTGAGGCACTGCTGGGACATCCCACATGGGACATGTGGATGGGAAAGAAACCCTCTCACCAAACCCAGTGGCGATCTATTCTGATCTGTCTGATAATAGACCTTGACTTGGATCGCTGTGGTTGGGCTCACCCACAGCAGCTTGTAAAATTGCATCATGCAGTAGGGAATGCCTGTGATGAACGAAGAAGGACCAGGAAAACAGACCTGAGAGTGGAGGGGAAGGGCTTCGGGGCAGGACAGCAGTGCCACTTGCCACAGTCTTCTGGAAAAGTCTGTTTCTGCAGCACAGTCCAGGGTCTTTGGGATGAGCAAAGAGGTCAGTTCTGAAGAGTGTAAGGAGAGCCAGGGGCTTGGGAGACATGAAGAGGATCCTGTGCTGGGGCGAGGAAGGAAGGAGCCACTCTACAGTCAGGGAGCCAGGGCGCCACAGAGACCCCTGCTCCAGCCACACCATTGACCACTGAGGGAATCGCAGCCTGTGTTGGCCAGGCTGGCCCAGAGCAAGAGACGCACCCAGCTGGGACTCCCAGGCCAGAGCTCCGTCCGCACCCCTCTGTCTTTCCTGCCCTGAAGGCCACTGCAGCCCCCTCCCCGCCTCCTGCCCGAGTTCTAGGTGTTACGGGGATGATCAGAAACCAGACAGTTTGGTAATCAATCTGGTTTTATTTCTCAGGCGACGAGAGGCCTTGGAGAGATCCATGTAGAAGACAGGGCTTGAGCTCCACCGTGAAGGATGCCGGGGAGAAAGCAGAGCAAGTGGCTGGCAGGGCTCACAGGCGGGCGTCCTGGAGGGGCTGCGGGTGGAAAGGCAGCCCTCCACACGCTTACTGTGTCCTAGGAGCCTGTGGTGCTGGAAGGGACGGTCCTCAGCTTTCACCTTCCGCTCCTTAATGTGTTTGTCTGCTGCTACACTGAGCTGATACCGATCACCTCGCATCGCAGCGCCGAGCCTGAGTGAGCGACCTTCGCCGTGAGCCTCAGGCTCCGCAGAGGCGGAGAGGCGGAACTCACGGGCCAGATGGGGGCCCGTGAGGACATAGGGTCTGTGTGGGTGGGCAAGCAAGCCCCCGGAGAGGCAGGGTGCGGCACAGTGGCGCAGAAGCCACGTCAGGAAGTGTAGAGGGGGCACCAGCAGGTGGGAGGTGGGGAGTCTTAGGAAGCCTTGACTGGCAGCAGCAGGCAGGACGAGGCCTCTGCCTGCCCACCCCACCTCCTTAGGCCCCTCATCTCCGTAAGTGATACCTGAGGGTGAGGAGCTGGGTGGGCATTTCGATTGTGATGCGCGGACAGGCCACTTGCTTTGGAAGATGTCTAAGGGAAGTCAACGCTCCTTCCAACTCAGGAGTGAAATTTCCCATTGAGAACCGTGGAAATCATTTATGATGGTCTTTGAAAATTCCCTCCTCCTCAGGAGGTGTCTGCGGAGCAGAAGGGAGTGTGCAGCGTGCAGGGGCTTGACTGCTGCTGCTTCGTCCGAGTTGTGGGATGGGGATGGAGCCTGCCCAGGCCTGGGGCCTCCAAGCATCCAGCCTCAGCCTCGTTGGGAAGGCCTGGGATGGGCCTTGTGCTGCGAAGTACCTGAGGTGGCTGCTGTTTAAAGAGGTTTGCCCACCCACCCCAAGTGCAGACGTAGAGCATCACAGCTGTCAGATTGTGATGTCACTCAGTGCACAGCAGTGACCCGACCCTGTTGGGGCTGCAGGGCTGGGCAGCGTCTGTGGCCGTGCCCCAGCACGAGAAGTGGTTTGGGTAGCTGGGAAGTTGACATTTATCTGTCTCAGGCTTGGTTACCTGCAGTTGCTTGGCAAAATGTTAGACACATTTCTTTCACAAATTGTAATTTTTAAAATGTCACGAGGTCTGATGTTCCCGAAGTGCTGAACCTTACACCTCTGGCGAGCCTCGGCCCAGGAGCTGATGGGAAGGGCCAGGTGGAAACCTTCCCCTTTCAGTTGTAACGTCTAGGTCTTCATTTCCTCTTGACCTTGGACTGAGGGCTTCCCGTCGCTGCTGGTGCTAATTCAGACGTGAGTTGTCTAGGTAAAGTGACTGGCATAAACACGGGATGAGTTTGTAAAACACCTTGTAATCCTTTGAAAAGGAGAAAAGTATCAATGTAAATCATCTTTATCAGTGAACGCAGGAGGGGAGCTGTTCCTCAAAATAGCTGCAGGTTGTCATTCTGTGAGCAAGAGGGAATTTCACTTGGGATGGATGTGGGTTTTCTGTTGATGCTCCTGCTCACTAAATCTTGCGAAAGCACAGGAGTGCATGCATCTTCTGGGGAAGAGGTGCAGCATCCCTACAGGGGCATTGATTTCACATTGCAAGAGTATGGAGAGAGGTAACATTTGTGTTTCAGTAAGCTAGCACCAGCGGCAGTCACAGACAGCCTAGCTGTCCTCGCTGTGAGACTGAGTTCCAGTCACGGCGGGGGCGGTTCTTCAAGACGAGTCCTGCACTAGTCACATCATGCATGGAGACTCTTGGTCCCAGGGGTGCCCAGATGAAAAGCCAAGGAACGAACAAGGCTGTTTGTGCCAGGTGCCATGCTGGAGTCTCCTGGGACTGCAGTAGCACTGTCCCCTTACCTGGAATGTCACGTGTCACGCATTTAGCAGGAACCAGGAGCCATCTGGGCTGTAGTAAGGTCAGCGGGCTTCTTCATCTGTGGCCGAAGGGCAACAAGGAGCACGTTCTCCTGTGAGCCAGTCGTATGCCAACATCTACCAAGATAGGAACACAGTGGTACACCCCTGAGCACACCAAGTCCTCCCACTTGACCAGCTCCTCTGGAGGCCTTTGGCCCTGCCTTCCAGGGCAAGCAAAGATGATGACCACCTTGAGGGCTTGGGAAACAGTGGTGCCTTTTCTAGAATGCTTGGACCCCATTTGAATTTTAATCTTAATGTTCCATAGAAACAGCACGGTAAAAGGCTCTTTAACTAGCCCAAAGGAGCTTCTTCAACCAAGAAGACAGCAAAAATGATGACACTTCATTTTCCAATGTCCTGAAGCCAACAGTTCCTATGAGTTAGATGGGCTTTGTGAATTAGGTCAGGGATTTGTCACCATTGACTAAGTTCTAAACGACTATAAAGGGTCCCGTAGAACACAGACTCTGCCTTGTTTCTGCCTGTAGTTATCACAGACTGTTGGCCCTGGAGCTTCAGTTCTCTTGATGGTTATAAGTGCTGGTCAGTATTTCCTACCTACCTGGTTCATTCCAATGAAAATACAGGAATTACACGTGGCCAATTATTTATTTTTGTGAAACATGCCAGAGATATGCCAGCTTTAATTCTTTTAACAAATGTTTAACGAGGACCTACTGTGTTCTAGGGATACAGAGATCCAACAAACAAAACAGATTGAAAACCCTGCCCTAAAGGTGCTGATAATCTTCGCTGGGGATGGCGATGGGGCAGGCAGGAGCAAAACATAAAGACAACATAAATATGTAAAATACATTTACTGTGTCATCAGGTGCTGCTGGGGGAGCACCGTCGAACAGAAATGAGGGATGGGGTGAGTGCCAGAGATGGGACGTCCTGTAAGTGAGGTGATCAGAGGCCTCGCGGTGGAAATGACCTTTGAGGTCTTGGGGGAGGAGGCGGTGCTGGGAGGGCAGCTCTCCCCACACAGGTGCAGGTGGGAGCCTTCTCACTGACACTTCACGGTGTGACCTGACTTCATGGAGACACTGAGAATAGGGGTATTTCCCACCCTCCGAATGAGGAACCCCCATCTCGGGTGCAAAGCCTGAGCTAGCCCATCCCTAATTGGCACCTCTTTCTTTGGCTCATAAAGTTCTTTATAAATGTATATTTAATGTGGTGTTGAAATTGGTAGGTTCCCCCATCCCCTGAAGATTGTCAGATCTCTGGGGGGATCTTTCAAAACCTCAGGGTGATCTCCTGGTCCTGTTACACTGTTTTGAGTTTGCTTTTGCTGCTTTTTTTTTTTAAGACCTATTTGTGTGTACCCCCCCATGCCCTCCAGTCTGTGAATCCCAGCTGAGGAACTATAATGGCGGACTGGGCTTCTGGCCTCACTGCAGCAGATGGGACGACTGTGCAGGTGACTGTCCCGGAGACGTGGAAGGAGAGAGCCGTGCTCTTAGGCTGCACGGCCCTGTTATTGACTAGCAGTAAACAGCTCCTCCTTGCCACCTTAAAACAGGCACAGAGACTTGCTACTCTATTTGTTTCATAAAATATGCATTGAGAGCGACACCCAAATACTGAATGACAAGTGACCCTCGGAGCACGCCTGGTATGCGCTGTGTTGGCTTGCCAGTGTTTTTTAGAGGCGTTTTTGATTCTAATTCGGTAGGATTTTTAACCCCTGCAGTTAAAGATCTTGCTTGGAGAGTCCATGTTATTCCCATTAACATCAATGAGGTTTTCACGTATCCACATATCTCATATTGTGCTTTGAGAATTGAAGCCTAGCCCACTTTTAAAAGCAGGGATCTCACTATATCCACTGGAGTCTTGCGATGATTTGACATGTCCTGGAAGAAATTATCTTTCAAGAAAGTAAGTTTGGTTGATTGAAATGAAATTAGTTCCACATTTTTGTGTCATAATTTGTTAGCCTGAGTGGCTTGCTGAATTCCAGCCTGTTTACAAACATCCTGAGGCCCGCGTGTGCCTTCTCCCTGCACATGTACGTGCTTCGCCCCTCGGCTTTGGTGGGAACCTACCCCAGGTGCCGACAGTCTCCCCTGTAGACTGCTGAAGTTGTACGGCGGGGAGCCCCCGGTACTTCCCACGTGCGGCTAAAATTCCCTGTGTAAATTTTAGTTCCATCCATGGCATAGGCGCCATTTAATTTTGTCTTAATACACTTATTTTGGATTTTGTGGTTGCAACAACAATCATTAGCTTTCACAATTTCATGTTCTTGTTTCAGAAACTACCCACTGTCGCTCTCTCAGCGCCTGGTTTATTTTCCCAGTGCTTTTGTTGGAGATAGAACAGATCGTGCCCCATGTCGGCTGCGTTCCGGAGTTAGGTTCTTGGCTGAACTCTCCGGAGAGCATCAACAATCACGCTTGTTCATGAGAAAAGAACTAGAAGTCACACATCCCGCGTGTTCGTTCCAAGGCTACTAGCATCATTTATTTAACGATGAATGAGTGTATGAATTTTGAAGAGCAGCTTAGCCCTAAAATATTTCATTAGTAGCTGCCAGAAAAGCTTTTTTGAAACAATATTAGACTACAGAAAAAGTGTTTTAATGTTAACAGACTGACATATAAAAACAGAAGTAAAAATGAAATGTCTAAACTTGAACTGAAGTCCTACTTAACGATGGGTTTTTAGGCTGGGTAGTGGGAAATACATTGCACATACCTAGTCCTCAGACAGTGCCCCACCCGAGGGGGCTGTGGTCCTTGCTTCTCCCTGACCTCTGTGTGGGGTGTTAGTGCTGGGAGATGGCAGTGTTCTCTCTGCAATGACCTGTAGAGCAGAGGACTCTGTGAGCCTGTGGTTCTTTTCTTCTAAAACAGTGAATATCTTTTTATGTGACATTTTGATTTTTTTTATTACAGATTCCAACAACCATTTCTCTTTTCAGAGCTAAGTTGATAATTTCCTCCCTTCTCTCCTTTCCCTTTTACCCAGTTCTGATTTTTCATCTCACTGCCCGTTGTCTCACTGCTGAGCACCCATTTATGACTCCTTCCTTTTAACTTCCCAGGACACGTGCTGCCATGAGCCTTTCTGCAGCCGGAGTATGAGGCCAGCCTCTCTGATGGCATGGTGTGGTCATCCTGGCAGTGTGGTTGGTGTTCTTTCTTAAACAGTAGTATGTCTCAAGTCTTCTAGATTGATGATGCATCCTGCGTCATTTCATGGGAGGCTGGCATTGGGCTGCACACCCCAGGGAAGCAGACAGAAGAGTGCCTGTCCTTGCGATATGGTTTTCTTCCTCAAAGTTGAGGTAGGAAAAAAAAAACCAAATTTACAGGGCACTTGGGAGAGGTCTTAGAATGCCTGTGCCAGAAGTGTCCGTCTCTCCTCCAAGCAGAGCTTCCACGCCAGCCTGCTAAGCGGCCCGTAGCCCTGTGTCACTCTTTATCATTCCTTGAATTGATTCCATCTTTCCTTTCTTTTCTCTGCTTCAGGTGTCCATAATGTAAAATAAATGCTTGTGCTGAGGTCATGGGCTGACCCGTCAGGAACATGGCAGACTTCAAGGAAGACCATCTCTGTCCCCAGCAGGGCTCGCGTGTCTTTCTAGAGGATGCTTGTACATCACTATTGATCTTAAGTTGTTTTTCCTTTCTTTGACTTGACAAATTTTAAAGCAACACAAGTTTAGTATTTTAGAAGTTTCAAATGTAAGAGTATAAAAATAGTCTTCTTGGGGGCTGGTCCAGTGGCACAGTGGTTAAGTTCGCATGCTCTGCTTAAGCGGCCCAGGGTTTGCAGGTTCAAATCCTGGGTGCAGACCTACGCACCACTCATCAAGCCATGCTGTGGCGACATCCCACATACAAAATAGAGGGAGATGGGCATAGATGTTAGCTCAGGGCCAGTCTTCCTCAGAAAAAAAAAAAAAAACGGTCTTCTTTCCAGAAGTGATCAGTCTTGATCCTTTTGAATGAGACTTTGCAGATCTGTTTCTGTTTTTGTAAGTAAACGTCCCTATTCTTACATGTCTTGACCAGAAAGGTATAGAGTATATTCTTTTGTGAGTAGGATGACTTTAACTTAATAGTAGATCATCAATTTTCCGTAGTGGCACATTGTTCTATGTTACTGATTACTGTAATTTATTAATCCTTCCCACTTTCTTTGGATATTTAATAGATACCCACGTTCTTTGCTCTTACAGTGTTGTCATGAACATTCATGTGTGTCTGTATTTCTGTGTCATGTGCAAGTATTTCTATGGAGTAGATTCCTAGAAGAGGAATTGTTGGGTCAAAGGGCATGTGCTCTTAAAATTTTGATAGATGCAGCCAGAAGCCCTGCAAAAAAGGCTGTACCAGTTTATAACTCTCAGCAGTAATAATGGATGTCCATTTCTCCGTATCTTCACAAACATGATTTTTTTTTAAATGGCTTCTTCTCAAAAAATGATGTTTCTTTAACTGTGGATGTCATGCATCTTTTTTTCATGTTTATTAAACAGTTGTATTTTTTCTCCTTTGATTTGTTTATGCATATTCTTCACTTTTCCCCATTGTTTATTTTTTACTTCAGTAACTTTTTCTAAAGTGTGGCTATTAGCTCTTTGTCTGATAAGTTATAAATATGTTATTCTAGTCTCTAAAGGTGCCTTTGGCACACTGGAGTTTTAAATTTTTATGTAGTCCCATCTGACAATCCTTTTATTAGAGTTTCTGAGTTTTGAGTCTTGGCTTGAAATATCATTTCCACTGCAAGACTGCAAAAATTGTTACCTTTTGCTTATGGTACGTCAATGGGTTTGTTTGAATATTTTTAATTTGTCCATAAATTGCTCTTGTATGATCTGAGATGTGCTCTCATATAAAGTTGCCCTAGGAGGACAATTGGGTTTTCCACATGATCTATCCACACTGTTTGTTGTCATCTACCCTCTTAACTGAAATGTTCACTTTACACTAACCTCTCGTGTATATGGGTCTGTCTGTGGGGTCTACTCTGCTCCACTGCTGTAATTGTCCATCCCTGAGCCAGCTCTTCACTGTTAGTAAATGTAGCTCTACAGATGGTTTGATACTTAGTAGGATATGTCTTTTTTCAGTGTTGTTTTTTAAAATTTACTTGGAAGTGGGGACATGGGAAGAAGAAGAGTATGCAGATAGTCTGACAGAACAAAGACAATGTAACTAAAAAGGGAGAACATAGAGTAAGATCATGGCTGTTCTTTAGGTAAGAGATGAGCATCAAAGGAGACACTTCAAACCCATAGACCAGAAAGTAAAAGATTAGGTAAGGAAAAAAGAAGTTAAAATAGGGTGACCACCCATCCCCGCTTGCCTGGAACTGAAGGGATTCCCAGGGTGTGGCACTTCTAGTTTCAAAATTAGGAAAGTCCTAGGTAAAGTGGGACAAACAGGTCAACCTAGATTGCGGGCGCCGTAAAAGATACGAAGGTGACCATGAAAACAAAGAAGAGCAAGCGGCACAGTAATAATACAGTAATTACAGCACAGAAGAACGTGCACGGTTGAAGCCATTGCCATGCGTGCCACGGGGCTTAGCTTACCTGTGAGAGTGAAGAGACTTCAGGCTGGCTGGTGGGCAAAACCCAGCTCTGTGCACACACAAGCAACGCTCCTAAAACAGTGATTCGGAGAAAGTGATGGGGGATGGCTCATCAGGCAGATGAAATCGATAAGAAAGCAGGGGTCGCTGTCCTGGTAGCAGACCAAATAGAAGTCAGGCCAAAAAAGCATTCTAAGAGACAAATGAGGACGCTTTGAAATGCCAAAAGCCACATGCATAATGGAGATGGAACACTTACACAGAAACCACCTGTCAGCAGAAACCACAGTGCATGCAGAAGAAAAGAGACAGAAACACAGAAATGGTAGATGTTCCCCACCGTTCTCAGCAAGTACAGGTCAAGTGGACACAAGTCAGCAATGGTGTAGCCGACCCAAACAACACGCCGATGACGGGGATGTATTGGAATTGGTACCCTGAGCAGAGAATACATCTTTTTCTCAAACACACATGGAATATTTACAAAAACTTATCAAAATTAGGTTACAAAGAAAACGTAAGTTTTATTTAAAAAATTCTTATGAACGACATTCTCTGATCATAGTGCAATAAACCTAGAAGCTGTTAACATAAACAAGGCCCTTCCATCTAGAGATTTAAAAAGTTACTATTTAAAAAACACTCTTGGGTGAAAGTGCAAATATAAACTAACAGAGAGTTTCTGTAAAATAATAACACTGTATATCAGACATATTTAAAGCACTAGTTGGAGGAAAATTCATGGCTGTAGCCACCAAAGTCAACAGAAGTGAAAGAAGAAAAATAAATGAATTCTAAAACTAGAAATAATAGAAAAGGAAGCCAAAAAGAAGTATTAAGAAAGGAAATAAGAAAAAACCAGAAAAAAATGATGTAGAGAAGAAAAACATAGATTAAATCAATAAATCAAAGTCCAAGTTCTTGAAAAAAATCAAAACAGATAAATCATTATGTACTTTATGATAGAGAATAGTGGGTAAAACACAAATATACAAAATAAATGACAACAGGGAAATAGCTATTGATACAGAAGAAATTTTTTGAAAGCACAAGAGACTAATTTGCAGATAAATTTGAAAACCTGTTTGAAGTGCATAATTAGAAAAAAAAGTCAGTTTTATCTACCCAGCAGAAAGAGAAAGTTTAAACCAATTTACATGAAAGAAATAGAGAACACTTTGAAGAAATTTTCTCACAAAACAGTACCAGGCCCAGTTGATTTCACAGGGGAAGTCTATTAAACCTTTTGCACAGGTAGTCCTAATGCTACCTAAATTGTTCCAGAGCATGAAAAATATAAGGAAGCTTAACATATTTTATGAGACAAGCATAGCATTGAAACCTAAACCAGATAAAGATAGTATACTCTAATATCACATGGGAATGTTGGGAATGTTCATGCAGACATCCTAAATAATAAAATATTAGTGAACAGACTCTACCACCTAATTAATAGTGTCACATCCATTTATACCAAGGAATGCAGGGGTAGTTTGATATTAAGAAATCTGTTAACTGTAATGCAAGTGAATATCATAATCATGCAAAAGGGAGGGGGAAAAAAGCTAATGCTAATAACTTTTAAACACCATATTCTGATGATGTAATGTTCAATTGTAGAGGGGAAAACAGCAAATATTCTTGTTCACTTTTCATAGTGGTATGAAATTATTTTGTGTCTGTAGAATGGAGTGAATGACTAAATGTGTTGGTGTTTTGAGGAACCAAGGTTCTCACTCTGGAAGAAGGGAGACAAGGATGTGGAAAGGGATGCAGCAAGGAGCAAGGTTGTAGAGTTGGGTTTGTAGAGTTGGATTGGAATTGGAGCTGTCAGTGTACTCATTATTTCTAAAACGTGCACACCCACCCGCCAGCTCTGTCTACTGCAAAGGCTGAGAAGGCGGTGTTAGTCAGTACCCACACACCCACCCGCCAGCTCTGTCTACTGCAAAGGCTGAGAAGGCGGTGTTAGTCAGTACCCACACACCCACCCGCCAGCTCTGTCTACTGCAAAGGCTGAGAAGGCGGTGTTAGTCAGTACCCACACACCCACCCGCCAGCTCTGTCTACTGCAAAGGCTGAGAAGGCGGTGTTAGTCAGTACCCACACACCCAGCTTCCAGTCTTACTTTCTAAATATCATTAACCCTGAAAGGGTCCTGTGATACTTGGAGGAATGGCTGATTGCGGGGCTGGGGCAGGGCAGATACAAAATGAGCCTAGAACAAGAGGAATGAGAGTGAGGGTCACGCACATTTTAGAAATGAGTGTGTTCCCTCTTCACCAAAGGATGCGTATTAGTGGAAGGTAGTCACACGAAAATATGCTCAACATCTTAGCCTTTAGGCAAATGAAAATTAAAACCATCATGAGGGCCGGCCTGGTGGCACAGCAGTTAAGTTCACCCGTTCTGCTTTGGCAGCCCGGGGTTTGCCGGTTAGGATCCTGGGTGCAGACCTACTCACCACTCATCAAGCCTTGCTGAGGTGGCGTCCAATGTAGAAGAGCTGCAACTCTACAACTATGTGCTGGGTCTTTGGGGAGGAAAAAAAAAAGAAAAAGAGGAAGATTGGTAACAGATGTTAGCACAGGGCCAATCTTCCTCAAAAAGAACAAAAAACCATAATGAGACACCACTGCTTATGTATTAGAGTGGCTAAAATCAAAAACTGACAGAGCAAGTGCTGGTGAGGATGTGGAGTAACTGGAACTCGATAACACATTGCTGCTAGAAATGGTGGATTATAGCCACTCAGAAATGGTTTGGCAGTTTTTTTAGATAAAGTTAAACATACACTTACCATGTGCCCCAGCAATCTCGCTGCTAATGTTTACCCAAGTGAAGTGAAAATGTAAGTGTACACACACAAGTATTTACAGCAGCTTTACCTGGAATTTCCAAAAACAACTGCAAACAGCCATCTCCTCACCTGAGAGATGGAATGAACAAACTATGGTACATCCATACCATGCAATTCAACTCAGCACTGAAAGAGGAATGCGGGACCGGTCCATGCAGCAAGGTGAACGAGTCTTACATGCATTCTGGTGATCGGAGGGGCCAGATGCGGGAGGCTACATGTGGTGTGATTCCACTTCAGTGACTTACCGGAAAAGGCACAATCCCAGGGACCGCAAGCAGACCGGGGGTTGCCGGGGTCAGGGTTGCAGGGAGAGGCTGACAGCGAAGGCCACAGGGGGTTCTTGGGGCTGTGGACTGTTCCCTGTCTAGATTTTGATGGTGGCTATGTGGCTGTACACTAACAAGGGTGAATCTTATTGTATGTAAATTATCTTTTAAAAATATTAATGTCCATGTGATGACAGACGAAAAAGGCTGTGGGACTGTTCAGCTTGAGGGAGACTGCAGAGCCACGTCTAAATACAAGGTGGGATCCTGTGCTCGAGGAGTGCAGACATCATGGGGACAGTCGGCAACGGGTGTATGGATAGCGCATTAGACAGAGGCATTGTGTCTACGTTGAATTTCCTGAATTTGACAACTGCGCTGTGGTTTCCTAAGAGAATGTTCTTGTTTTGAGGAAATAAGGTGTATGAGAGCGTGTAATCAACTCTCAAATGGCTCAGAGATGAGTAATAATAGTGTATGTATGGGGAGGGAGGAAGAGGGGGAAGTAAAGCTGGCAAAATGATAAAAACAGGTGAATCTGGGTGGAGAACATACAGGAGCTCTCTGTATTATTTTTATAACTTTACGTAAGTGTAAAATTATTTGAAAGAAAATTTGAAAATAATGAAAAATTCTAGTTAAATGTTCTTGCCCATATAGTTATTCTTTCCTATGATTTTTAGAATACACTTGTCAGCTTCCACTTTTTAAAACTCCAGTTATGTGTGATTCAGAATACATTGGCTGTAAGTTAATTTGGGATCACGATGAATTTGATGTTAATTTTGAAAAATTTCTGATATTTTCCTATCCAGGAACATGCTGTATCCCATTGATTCAGCACTTCTTTTATGCCCTTCCATAAAATTTTAGACTTTTATTTGTAGAACTCTGACATTTTCTCAGTTCACTTGTATACATTTTTTAATGGCTATTGTTTTATGGATGGACTGTGTTTTATCTCAAAGTTACTCATTGGTTATTCTCAACATATAGAAAAGATATTGACTCTTGTATTTGGTTGTTTTGCTGAATTCTCTTTTTAGTTTTCACATCAATTCATTCTCTTTAATTTTTTTCAATAGACAATCATATCTGGAAATAGGACCATTTCGTGTTTTCCTTTCTATTATTTGTATCTGTTACTTCATCTTGCCACACATTGACTAGGGTGTAGACAATATCATGCATTGACTATGGTGTAGACAATAGTGCTCAGAGTAGTGATGCCATTATTGGGTGTGTCTCCGCCACACTGTTCTAGAAGCTGGTGTCCATCCCGAGTCTTTGACTGCTACATATTAAATAATTAATAGATGATTGCTAAAATTCTTGGCTCAACTCCCACCACAGAGAAACATTTATACTTACTGAAAAGCATAGTATGTTAAAAGTGGCCTAACCTTACGTAATTGAGATATACTTTCACTGCAATATTGCCAAGACATATCCAGACACTAAAATTGTATTGGTACTGTCTTGGGAATCAGACGTTTGAAGTGTCAGCCATTTTTTTTTAACCATTTTTGTTGTGAAAAAAAAAATACACATGAAGAGAAGTGCACAAAATGAGTATTTGTGTAACCACCACACAAATCAAGAAATAAATCTTAGGCGGCCCCCAGAAGCCCACTTGCTACTCCCTCCCCATCAATCTCCCCTTTATCTCCCGAAGTCAACCCCTATTCTGATTTTTCTTGTAATCAGTTCCCGATTTTTCTTTGTAGTCTTATAACCGAAGCATGCAACCCTCAACACTATAGTTTTGTTTTGCTTGTGTTTTTTAACTGTATATTAAATAAATCATATTATGCGTTCCTTCATTTAAGGCTTCTTTTATTCAGTGTTATGTTTGTGAAATTCATCCATACAATTGCATGTAGCCATTGTTTATTCATTTCCATTGTTGTGTCGTCTGCCATCGTGTGAATTTACCACAATTTATTTCTGTCTTCCACTGTTGATGGACACTTGGTAGTTGCAAGTTTCCTGCTGTTCCTAACTGTGCCCCTGTGATCATTGCCGTATACTCTGGGTGCACTTATGCATGCATTTCTCCTGGGCACGTACTAAGCAGTGGAGTCGCTAGTCATAGGGCGTGGGTATAATTATCTTTAATAGATAATGGCAAACAGTTTTCCAATGTGATAAAATCAATTTAACTCCCACTGGCAGCGTCTGAGATTTCCTGTTGCACCACATCTGTGCCAACATTTGGTTTCACAAGCTTCTTCATTTTAGTCATTTTTGTAATATGTTCATATTTCTGTTTGTGGTTTTAGTTTCCAGTTCTGTAATGACTGATGTGGTTGAACATTTTCATGTGGTTATTTGCCATTTGTATTTGCTGTTTTTTGAAGTGTTTGTACAGGACTCATCCATTTTCCTATTGGGTTGTCTTTTTTTTGTTAATTTATATAGGAATTCTTTATATATTCTGGATATGAGTCCTTTGCTGGCCATATATATTGAAAATATTCTTCCATTTTGTGGCTTACTTTTTCATTCTTTTAATGATGTCTTGCTGAACAGAAATTCTTAATTTTAAAGTAGTCAAATTTATCAATCTTTTCATTTATGATAAGTATGTTTTATGTCATGTTTAAAAAGTCTTTTCTCTCCCGCAAGGTAATGAAGATATTCTCCTGTATTTTCTTCTAGAAGAGAAGTTGGCAAACTTTTTCTGTAAAGAGCTGGGGAATAGATATCTTAGTCTTTGTGAACCACGTTACATGTCTCTGTTACAGTCTGAGCTTGCGGGTGGACTTGGTCTGCAGGCTGCAGTTTGCTTGTTCGTGCTCAAGAAGCTGTAGTTTTTGCTCTGACATTTAGAGCTACAGTATACCTGTAGTTGATTTTGTTTGATACTGTTTTACAGTGAAAGGTATAGACAGTGTCTAAATGAGTATTCATTTATGGAGAAGTCCATTCTTTCCCACATCTACTTGGTGACCCTTTGTCACAAATTAAATGAGTCTCTTTCTCAGTTCTCTGTTCCATTTCATTGGTTTGTTTGTTTACTCTTCCACCAAACCACACTATATTAACTGTTGTAGTTTTATAACAAATCTTGATATCTGGTAGAGAAAATCCTTGAGTTGTTTTTACAACTGCCTTGGCAGTTGTTGGGCAGGACATTTCCATTAGCATATACATTTTAGAATCAGTTTGTCATATACCAAAGAAACTTAAAAAAACAAAGACAACACTCTTTTCTTTTAAAATTGAGATTGGATTGACTCTATAGATGGGTTTGAGGAGAATTGACATCTTTACAACGTTTAGTCATCAAATATGTGAACATGTTATATTCCTTCATTTATCAAGGTTGTCTTCCTTTCTTTCTTTTTTTGGGGGGTGGGAAAGATTAGCCCTGACCCAACATCCATTGCGAATACTCCTCTTATTGCTTGAGGAAGATTGTCCCTGAGCTAACGTCTGTGCCAGTCTTCCTCTACTTTGTATATGAGACACTGCCACAGCATGGCTTGATGAGCAGTGTGTAGGTCTGCACCCAGGATCAGAACCCGTGAATCCTGGGCCACTGAAGCAGAGTACGCAAACTTAACCACTACGCCACCAGGCCAGCCCCAAGCTTGTCTTATTTTATCTCAGTAATGACATAGTTTTTTTGTACAGAGATCTTGCACATATTTTGTTGGATTTAGTACTAGGTATATAATATGATGTAGGTTTAAATATACATATGATCTATTGTCAGTGACATACTTTGTCATCGACAGTACTTCCTTAAATATTTGTTGGAATGCACTGCCAAAAGTGTCTTGGCTTACAGTTTTCTTTATAACAAGATTTTAAAATTACAGGACACTTCAGGTTTGGCGTTTTTCCTTGTCATTTTTTTTAAACGACTTATTTTGTCCGAGTCATTGTCCTGGCTAGGACCTCCTGTACAGTGGTCAGTAGAAGTGGCGAGAGCAGACGTCCGTTCTAGTTCCCAACTGTAGGAGAAGCATTGTCTCTTTTTCTCCTGATCAGTCTGGCTGGATGGTTATCAATTTTATTCATCTTGCCTAAGATCCTCCTGATTTCATTCATTTTCTCCATTTTCCTGTTTCATCAGCTTCTTCTATGATGTCAGTCCACAGACATATAATTTTATTTGAGTGTTTTCATCACTTGGAAGGCATTTATAAACTTGTCAGATTCTTTTCTTGATGTTTTCCTTTTAGCATGTCATGACACTGCAGATTAATTCACTTTCAACAAAAGATGAAGTGCAAGTTCCTCAATTGTACATGTAAAAGGACTTCGAAATATGGAAATTTCCTTTGTACTTGCCTTGGGATCCAACAAAATCTTCTAGAACGGTAGTTTGTGCTCAGAAAATGTATCCACTGCAAGTTTGTGTGGGAATGGAGATCTTGAGAAGTGTATAAAGCAGTTTGATATTTCTTAGGATTCAAATGTTACTTGCCATCAAAGTAGCTTTACTGTGGTATAAGCATACAAGTGCGGTTTTGCCTTGTAATGTTAGGTTGAATTCATTAAGAAACATTATCAAGTCTGCAACAAAAGCTAATTTCCAAAAATATTTAGAGTTTGATAATAGTGGTTGAAGACAGTTCTTTGGATTCAGAAAAATTTCAGTATTGACCCTGAACTACAAAAATTGCAATGAAACTTGATCAGCACTGCTAAGCCATTGAAGTGTTCTGTGGTAGGGTAAGTCAGATGTCCAGTTCTCATTTCTGACAGAATTTCACAAAACTGATGATGGCTGAGTCCAGGGTAGATTCAGATATTTTCTGCAAAGTACCTGCTGATGGATGAGACAGTGAATAACCATAGGCGTTACATGCCTTATGTTTTCACAGGCTTTGTTAATTTGTCCAGCTAAACCTTTTTCTGCTTCATGCATTTTTTACCACTGTCACTTGTAACACATCAGAGCAGGTTCCGCTTCAGGTTGTACTAAGTTAGTATTTTCTCAAAGTCTACGAAAATATTCTTGCCATGGCCATAATCTACCAACTGTTGATCTAGCTTTCATCATGAGAAACTACACAGAGAAGAGAGAATTTAGGCCATAATAAAGAGCATAAGTTGATGAAATTGGAAGCAGAAAAAAAAATTAGAGGAAACCAAACGCTTGTTTGAAGAGATCAATAAAAATGATAAACGCTTGTTTGAAGAGATCAATAAAAATGATAAAACTCTAACCAGAGAGAGCAATGCAAACTATTGAAAGGGGAGATCAGTACAGATCCTACAGACATTAAAAGAATAATAAGGAGATATTATAAACAATTTTATGCCAATTAATGTGATGACTTAAATGAAATGGACATTCATTGAAAGACACAAACTATCAAACTCTCCAGGAATAAGTACCTTGAGTACTATGGTGGTTGTATGACTATATGTCAGTACTCATTGAACTGTACCCCTAAAAAGGGTGAATTGTGGGGCTGGCCTGGTGGCATAGCAGTTAAGTTCACATGCTCCACTTCGGCGGCCCAGGGTTCACAGGTTTGGATCCCAGGCACGGACTGACACACCGCTTGTCAAGCCATGCTGTAGCGGCGTCCCATATAAAGTAGAGGAAGATGGGCACAGATGTTAGCCCAGGGCCAGTCTTCCTCAGCAAAAAGAGGAGGATTGGCAACGGATGTTAGCTCAGGGCTGGTCTTCCTCACACACACAAAAAAAGGTCAGTTGTACTAAATGTAAATTTTACATCAATATACCTGACTTTAAAATATTTTAAAATACAGCCAATATTCATTTTGATTTACGTGCAGATTTACCATTTTTGTTGCTTTTCATCCTTTCTGTTTCTTGAAGCTCCTTTTTGTGATAATTTTTCTTGTGCCTGAATAATACTCTTTAAGCAGTGGCATGCAGACACCAGCTCGGAGTGGCTCATGAGAGACAATTCTTTATTTTACAAGAATTTTGTGAACCGGTTGTCAAACACAATCATTATTAAAAACTAAATCGTATACAGTTAAGTACCTCACGTTTAGAAAGGTGACACATATTCAGAACTCCTCCCTGCCAGTCACTGTACTAATCTTGCTGTTATCTACGCCCTTGAGGTCGTCTTCGTGGTGGGGTGCTACTGAGGATCTCCTGTCGACCGCACGTTCAGTGCCATCCCCGTGGTATTTTGAAATCAGTCCTCGTGTGAGTATTTACAGAAATCAACAAATGCTGCATATTTCCTCTGATCTAACAGTTCAATAATTTTCTTTTTTACTGTGCCAAATTTGGTTTAAACCGATTCATAGAATACATTATGTCAGTAATTTATTTTTCAATTCTAGTGTTTTTATTTTTTCAAATAGTTTTCAATTCTACCTGAATTTTGTAATCTTGGCTTTTATTCTGCTTGAATGTAATAAACCATGGTTGTTTTAAGTTTGTATCTGACAGCTCCAACTTCCAGAATCCTTGGATCTGATTTGGTCTTTGGTTCTGCTGGGTTGTGTTCATCTTGTCTTATCTCTTCACGTGTCTAGTTATGTTTTATTTTATGCCATATTATTGCATTTGATGAATTGTACATAGAAATGACACGACGTCTGGGATGAAGTTCTCTTCCTCCAGCAGGATCCCCTTTCTAGTCTTAGGGGATGTGATTGGAGCAGAGCTGTGCTTCCTTTTAGGTTGGGATTAGTGGCAGCTCACCTTTAGTCCTGCGGGTGGCCATTCGGGTTCCTCTCCCGACACGAGGGGGCTCCCAGGGCCCTGCAGGCCAGTCTCCTTTCCCTCAGCCCCAAGGCTATGCAGAGCACCTCCCAGCCACCTCTCAGCAATGGCACTTCATCCCAGGACATGCAGCCCCTGTGCTGCTATTTTCCCTTGTACCCTGTTCCACGATCGTCACTGTGTGTCCTTACTGCATGACCCACTCCTTTCTCATGACTGATCTCAAATCCCACATCTTCTCAGCTTGCCCATCTTCTGAGCTCCTTCCAGGGAGAGTCGGGTTTCTCTGCCACGAGCACAGCTTCATATGGGCAGACACCCCACACTCACACTTCATTTTAAGCTGTTTCTTTGTTGAGGGGTCTTCCTAGGGTGTCTGCCAGCTTGCAGTTGAGCCCGGCTGACGGAGGTTGTTGAGCGCCAGGTCTGCAGGCTGATGTCTACCCCCTGCCGTGCTCTCCCTGCTGTGTCTTGGCTGCGGAGTGGGGTGAAGTCCAAGGGCAGCCCTCTGGTCCCATCCAAAATTGACTTGATGTCAATGACGGGGTTGTGAGTTCTTTTGGCCTGGATATATTAGTTGAAGAAATTGCCACTTTGTATTTTCAAGTTAGTGGGAAGTGAGTAGGAACAAGATATATGCATTTTTGAGATGCCAATTCTAACCATATCAAAACAGGTTTTGTGTGGTATTTAATGCATGTTTAAATATGTTTACTAAATATGATTTATATTAAATTCTAAATGGAAGTTTGTGAAGAAAAATAGTCACATCTTTTTACCTAACCTAATATTTTATATGTCAGTTCTTTTGCTGAATATTTTAAAGTATTAATTTAAAGTAGCAATGTGGTTGCGTCTGTCTGGGTTTGAAAGATTTACTGAACTTTAAATGCTTGAGACTCATACATATGTTAATTGTTTTGGCTATTGTAGAATGGCAGTACCCTAATTCCTCTGATTGCACTGTCTCCAATACATATGAAGTTGTCTACTATCATTTTTATTAAACTAAATGCAAGAACAGAGAATTCTTTCATGTCATCTTAAGGTGTTAATGCATATTGCTTTGGGAACCAAAGTCATCCAATCTGGTAACCACTTAAATGCTTTTTTATTCCAATTCTAAGGTTAGTAAATCCTCACAACACATATGAAATCCATACTAAATATGATGTTGAAGCTTTATTACTTGGGTAGTGATGTTTCAATAGCACAAGTGTTGGTGGCGGGAACTGGATGCCTCCATTCCTGCCATTGTCTGCTTTATCCATCTGCTGGCTCCATACCCCGTCCCCCTCCATAAGGCTTGCTTTGATTTGATTCTTTTTCGCTTGTTCTGTGGACCTCTTTAGGCCCTTTACCACTCGGACTACTTGCTCATCCTTCTGAGCAGGGCCCTGATGGAAATGCACATGTGTTTTCTTTAATTACCCACTTGCCAAAACTAAATGCAATCTTAAAAGGGAAAACAGTTTCCAAAAGAAAAATAAAAGTGAGAGAACTTTCTAGGGAGGCTGGGGGACCCTGGTGCTTTGGCCGCCTTGACGCCAACCAGGGGACAGTTAAGGAATGAGATGCCCAGTGTGAGCACGCCTGAGCCCTGTCCTTGCGCTTTCTTATTTCGCAGGCCCTCCATGGGTTGTACTGAATTACATGTTGGGATCAGTGCTGGGAACATGGGTAGGAAATGAAGATGTGGTCTCCCTGCTCTCCTGGAATCTGTAGTCCAGTGGATAAGGCTAGTGTTTGACGACTAGTGAACAAGGAATTATTCATTTGGAGGGGAGAGAAGTCCTGCCCAGGAGAGAGACCCAGCTCTGGGAGAGCATGTGATATAGGTAGGTCGGAGGAGGCTTGCTGGAGAGGTGGCATTTAAGTAAGGTCTGAGAGATGAGAAGGGAGTGTTCCAGGCAGAGAGGACTGTGTGTGTCAAGTCCCTGTGCACTTGGAAAAATCCAGAAGGGGACCTTCATGTTCTCTGTGCAAAGTAGCAGGACAGGAACCAAGACGAGGGCTGGGCGGTGGAAGGGGGCCAGCTCACTCCAAGTTCTGGGAGCCTTAGGAAGCTGTTTGGAGGGAGCAGCCAAGGCCACCGTGACAGTTGTGTCTTTAGTCATAACCCTGACTGTAGCATGGAGAACGCATTGGATTTGGAGGAGATGTTGGTGGGTGTGAGCAGGCCAATTACTGGCCCATCATAGCGGTCTGGGCAAGAGCTGAGAGGAGTTTGGACTAGTGGAGCGATGACAAGAGTAGGGTCTAGAAGAAGACAGATGGGAGAGAGGGTTGGTAATTAAAACAAGAGGACTCTGTGATTAAGTAGGGGAGACGGGAGGAGAAGGCAGCAGTGAGTCCCACGTTCCTGGCGTGTGTGACTGGCAGTAGCAGAGCACTCGTCAGAACGGGACATGGAGTGGGAGGGCAGGGCGTGGAGGGAAGGTTGACTTCAGCGTTGGCACGCTCCTCCTGAGGTTCATGGAAGCCAGCTGGGCGTACAGGTTGAATCGGTGAAGTATAGTGTGGAGATGTGGATTGAGAGCAGTCCATCCTACAGCTGGCGACTTGAGCTGTGGGCACTGGTAATCACCTAGGGGGAGAACACAGGAAGGAGAGGACTGACATTTAAGTGAGATGGGTCTCCCTGACGAGTGGGCCGCGGTGTCCAGCTGGCGCCAGAGCCCGTTTCTGGATGTCAGCTGGTGCAGCCCCCACACAATGACACCCACCAGGCCCTTCCCTCAGATCAAAACTTGGTGTCAGCGCCTTCATTGCTTGCCAGGGTTTAAGGGCTGGGCACCAGTCTGCTGTAGCCTCTGCGAAGTGATGGCCAGGCTTCAGTGTCGTGTGACTGAGGGCTGGAGACGGTGCCTGGCGAGGGAGAGAAAGAACCCCCATTGACTCAGCAGGGACGCGTCCCACCACCCACGTGGACGATCCCGTTCACAGCAGCCCAGGAGAGAAGTCAAGCGCGAAGGCTGCACCGCTGGGTGAGACCCGACGGGGCAGACCCTCGGCAGCGATGACCCGGGAAGGCGGGACCTGCCGCGCCGCTCCGCTCCCGGTGGGCCTGTGGCTGTTGAGTCTCGCTGTGAGCACGCTTCGCTTTCTGCCTTCCGCGCCATCTTCTCCTTGTAAGGGGGAGCGTTTGCTCCTGTGTTGGCATCAGTCATTGTGTTCCCTTCTCCAGCCTGGGACGTAAACACACTCCATGAGCAGCTGGATGGTCAATTTCAGCAGTGGTGGCGGGTGTCATCCGCCCCTTTCTTGAGACGTAAACACAGAGGTGTGTAGTGGAGACAGTTGCTGGGACCGGGAGTAACTAGAACAGAGTACTTCCCAGCTCAGAAGAATGTCTTACAAAAGAGAAGAGCAGGCGTAGCTGGACTTTGTGTGTAACCCATGCTCCCTCAGTGTTCTTCTGTGAAGGTGCGTTTCTTCAGCACCCGCCCCACGACTGGTGTGGAAGTGGCTGGAATCAGCAGGAAGATGCGTTTGCGAGGGTTTGGGCCGCATCTGGCTGTGCACTTTGCATTGAGTCTGCAGCTGGAGGTATATTCTGTTTAATAGAAAATATCCATTCGATAATTATAATCACTTTTAAATTGATAAATTGATTCTTTTAAATAAAAGAAACCATTAAGAATGACTGTTCAGAAGAAGCACGTGAGGAAATGAAATTTTCTATCTCATTGGGAATTTCTTGGTAAATGCAAAGCAGCTGCATACGTTAAGATTATGGAGGTGGAAGGATCTCGTGTACTTCACTTTTTAAGCACAGAGAATGTGTTCTGTACAGTGTTCAACAGAGTAAATAACAGGTACTGGGCACCAACAGTGTTTTTTTCTTTTGGAAAAAAATTGAAAAAGTTATTAGTTGGAGCCTTCAAAGTCCTTACTGTAGTAAGTCTTCCAAATACTGGTGACCATTTCACCAGCAGATCAGTGGGGATACCAAAGCTGTCCCCATGGTCACTGGTTAGTGTTGGCCATCTGAAGACAGACGTGCTGAATCTGCTGCCTTGGCTGTGACATGAGGACATCCCTCACGTCCAGAGGAAACAACAGACCTTGGCGCTCAAGTTTGTGAGAGTTGATTTACATGAAATACATGTGTTTTTTAAAAAACAATTTAAATGCATGTATTTTCGTTTTCAGCTTTATAGTATTTGCTTTATGTCTTTTGTCCTTGTGATTTATAATTATTTTCCATTATTTATAATTACTCTTAGTTATTTTTTATGTAATACCATTTTCTTTCTGGATTGACTTGAGCTGGCCTATGCTAACTTAAGTTTTCCTGGCTTCCAAGGTTGTTGTCTTAAATCAGCAAATCCCTAACTTTTCTGTTAATCTCTACACCATAGAGAACAGTCGGCCCAGGTTTCCACACACATGCGTCATTTCTTTATTTTTCTGGAAGGGAAGCCATAGCAAGCTCACCCTGCCCCCCTGAGAGTGCCTGGACCTGGTGGTGAGCAAAAGAGAGTCCCACATAACCTGAAAGCTGAGCCTGTCTTTCCACCAACTCTGTAGGGTACGGGACTCCTCCTGGGCCCCCACCTGACAGCCAGGCTGAACAGAAGGCCTGTCTCCTGGTCCCTATTCTGACACCAAGTGGCCTTTTCTTGCCTGTTGTGTGTCTGGGAACGTCATACCGCAGGGTCACAGCTTGCTGTGGGGAGGGACGTGGGCAGAGGAAGGTTCCTGGGCACCATGATTCCCACTGGCAGCAGGAGCCCTTTCGCTCACAGATGAGGACGGTAGTGGCCGTAAGAGGAGTGGCGATAAATTAGATTCCTTTGGTGTCTGCAGGTCATTATTGGAATTATGGCAACTGGCTGTGAGGTCGTGAAGTTCCCCTGACAGTTGTGAGTACCCAGCCCAGGCGCTGCGGGGGCTGCGGTGTCCTCCTTCACCTCTCGGGGGGCTGGGATGGAATTACAAGGGGGGCGAGAGACAGGAGACGTGTGGCAGCTCCTGTGTAGAAAGCCCTGGTTTCTCCTTCTGAGTGGGAGGCAGGAAGGGGCTGGGTGGCCACATTAGAGACCTGGAATCACAGAACCTCGTTGGGGCTCAGAATGAAGCCTGCCGGGCCTGCCCTCCCAGAGCCCTGGTCTGCAGACAAGGCGGGAGCCCGCAGGGCCCCCAGCAGAGGGCACTTCTCGAGGTTGTGCGGGCCTGGCCCGGCTCCCCGTGTGAGCAGGCACGAGCGCGGAGGGCCTTCACTCCTGTGACGTGGAGGGGCTGTCAGTACTGTGGGCACGTGACGCTGCGCCAGGCTTCTTGCGCCCTCCTGTCCCTTTGTGGGACCTGGCGGAAAGCACGTGTCACCTCCAGTTACCTCAGGCACGAGGAGAAGACTTAACCCACCAAACATCTCTCCTGGAAAAATACGTCTTTTAATTGAGACCCTAGGAGACAAACTGGAAGGTGTTTATCTTGAACCCTACACTATGTGTAAAAACGTACGCAAGCCCTCAGTGCCTGGGGCAGTGCCCGCTTCACAGCATTTTAGTGACACCAGTGACGGGGTGCCGAATAGTAGGTGAGGCAGCCACGTCTGTGTCGTCATGTGTAGACCCAGTGTAATGCGTGTGATGCTGAGCCATAACTGACTGTTGAAAGTCACCTTTAAAAGAAGCATAACATTCTTAGCATAAAGGAAATGTTTTTCATAAGATTGTAAGATTTTATTTTAAGCTCTCACATAAGCAATTCGTTTTTGTAGAAAACATAGTTTGATTAAATTTCACACTGTGATGTATCTAATTCCCAAACTTTATGAAGTTCCCATGTACCTTAGGGGTTCTAGAAGCAAAAGGATTTGGGAACCGCTGAGTTGGGCCAAGTTGGAGAGGCTCCTTTCCTGCAAGACTTCCGGCTTGAGCACGCTGGCCTGCAGGCCGCCTCAGAGGAGAGGCTGTGTCACCACATTTCGCAGTGTTATTTCACCAGCGAACACTTTTCTTCTTCCCGAACACGTGTGAACATCCTGTGTGACTCGGGGGCCTGCAGAACACAGTTTGAGAAATGCTGGTGTATTTCCATGGAAATGTGTAATTAAGAAAATAAATGAAATATTTATAGAATGTTAAGAGCACAGCCAGCGAGTGTTGAGCATGTTGAATGTGGTAACAGGCTGTGCTTCTGGAAGTTTAATGTTGGGACGTGCTGTCGTGGATGTCTAGGTTGGGTAACACAGTCAGTAAACAAATCCCACCCCAACTTTCATCCTTTAATGAAAGATTTTGTTTTTCACCATTGGTGCGTTGAGGACTTAAAACCATCTTACATTAGCCCGATGCCATTGAAACAAAACATTTGGTCGGAGAACACAAAGCTACTGCCTCCTTTTCTAGTCAGAGTATTGTGTTTACCAGACAACACGTCATTTTTATAGTTCCAAAAAGAACTCCTACGTACTTTGTGGGAATACAAAAATGTCACAAAATTAAAAGTGATTTCTCCAAAATGACTGTAACTGAACAGATCATTCTGCCTCCATTACACCATTCTGATCCCATAGTTTTCGCACAGGGGCTGGCAGGGGTCTGATCTGAAGAAGTGGGCAGAAGCTGCAGGCTGGCTCCAGGTACCGTTCAGTAGGAAGCGAGCACAGTGTCTCACAGACCCTGTACATTCTTATTCATATCCTATCGATTTGTGACAACGATTACATGCTACTGTAGTACCAGAAAGAGGGTTTTTTAACAGACTGTACAACTTGTACACTTTCTGGGAATTTTCATTATGGTCGGCGAATTGTACAAGCTGAGGAAAGCCAAGACAAACGAATGAAAACCCCCGAATGTAGGGCGGCCTGAGTTTAGATTTTGTTTCTTGAGCATGGTTTGGGGATTTGCTGCTGGACTGCGGTTGTGTTGTACTGAAGCCATCTTTCCAGGGCTGCAGAACTTTGTAGAAATGGACGAGAGGAGAATCCTCTCCCAGGCGTCTGTGTCCAGGGACGTGTGGTGCCGAGGAGAAGGTGGGTGTAGCTGTGTCCCAGGAACCCTTCTCCTCACTCTTTCCTTCATACCAAAGTGTTTCACCCTCCCTGGCTGCTTTGATGTCTTAGATCACGGCTCCTAGAGGTGTGTCTGGAGAGCCATTTGTCCCAGCTCACCAGGGGTAGGGGTGGAGATGCCTTCGCATGGGCCTTCTGGTCCTCCCCGGGGCCAGGTTGACTTTGATCCCAGGGCCTGGTAACCCCCAGGGTCAGAGTGACAGCTCCCAGGTGCACTGAGAGCACCTTCCCGCTGCTTTGCCTGGGTTTGGACAATAGGATTCTTCTTGTCCTTTTCTTGGCAGCTTCTCTGTTCTGGCCTGTTAACCCTGAGCGTGCCGGGGTGTTTTCCTGCAAAGTGAGATAGTGTTTGCTGTACGAACTTTCCTGTGATGGCAGACTTTTCACCTTTCAGAGTCGGCTCCTTCTCTGCAGCCTCACAGGTGACAAGCGTCTTACACTTGGGGCCTTTCTTGGCCAGGAAGACCTATTTGTTGTGGTTATCTTGACTGTTGAACTTTTCTTGGCTTATTTTTAATTTGTTTCAGACACCTCCAGGGGAAGTTCCAACTCCTCAGCATCTTTGGGGCCCTTTGCCCACAGGCCCCAGCCCCCTGGGGGAGGCCCCTCTCCTTGTGCCTTTACCCTGCTCCGTGTGTCATCACCTGACACTAGGTCTTCTGCCGTGTGTCTGCCTCTGCACTAGACAGTAAGCAGCAGGAGGGCAGCATTTTTATCATCCTGGTCTCCACTGTGTCCACGGTTCCCTGCCCACTCTAGACACTTATTAATGTTTGCTTCATTTGCGTTTGCTGGACCACAGGATTTGAAGTATTTATTTGAGCTGGTAGTGTGAATTTTATTTTAAATACCATTATGTATGGAGCATTTCTTACTTAAACAGAGTTTTCCCTGGTGTGTGTCGAAAGTATCTCCCAGAGATGGAGCTTCCTGCGGGGATGCCCAGGGTTCTCTGATGGCATCTGCTGAAGGACTCGAGAGGTGACTGTTCAACTCTGAGATACTGCCCGTCTTGAAAACATGTCAGAATAAGAGAATTCCCGTTCAATAATACATATTACCTTTAAACATTTTGTTCCTAAACTTTCACTCTGCAAAAGACTCTATAAAAAGAGTATGAAGAGACAAGTCACACTGGAAGAAGAGACTTGCAAATCTCATGTCTGACAGAAGACTTGTATTCAGAACATATGAAGAACTCTATAAATTTGACAATAAGAAAATAAACATTCCAATTAGAAAGTGGGCAAAGGCTTGCACAGACACTTCACCAAAGAGGATCTACACTTGGCAGTGAGCACATGAGAAGATGCCCATTAGCCACCATGAAAGTTGCAATGAGAGGCCACTGCACACCCGCCAGCCACTCTGGAGGACATGTGGCAGTTTCTTATGGAGTGAAGCATACAGTTTCCATGTGGCCCAGCAGTTGCACTC
The DNA here is from genome assembly GCA_031878705.1 of Tapirus indicus. NCBI lineage: Eukaryota > Metazoa > Chordata > Mammalia > Perissodactyla > Tapiridae > Tapirus > Tapirus indicus. The sequence goes on along the minus strand of CM062921.1, from coordinate 3,835,164 downwards.
CTGGTCAGATATCCTAGAGAAATGAAAACTTACGTCCACGCAAACACTGTATACAAATGTTCGTGGCAACTGTGGTTATAATGGCCCCAGACTGGGAACAACTCAGATGTTTATCCAAAGGTGAATAAAAAACAAACTGGGCTCCATCCACAAACTGGACACTTCCCAATAAAAAGCAACAAACTATGGATACATGATCCAGCGTGGATGCACCTGCAGGGCATGATGCTGAGTGAAGAAAGCCAGCCCTCGCAGGTCTGATTCTCTTTATGTAACACTCTTGAAATGACCAACTGATGATGATGGACAGCAGGTCAGTGGTGTCAGGGACAGGACTGAAGGTGTGACTGTAGAGGGGGTGTCTGTGTGACGAAGCAGGGCTCGGGGTTGTGGGTCCATGAGTCTAAACACGTCATAAAACTGTGTTAAAAAATAAAGGCATTAGGGCCTGCCTGATGGTGCAGCGGTTTAGTTCGCACTTTGGCATCCCGGGATTTGTGGGTTCGGATCCCGGGCACCCACTGACGCACTGCTTGTCAGCCATGCTGTGGTGGCGTCCCATATAAAGTAGAGGAAGATGGGCATGGATGTTAGCCCAGGGCCAGTCTTCTCGGCAAAAAGAGGAGGATTGGCAACAGATGTGAGCTCAGGGCTGGTCTTCCCCACAAAAAAAAAATAAAGGCATTAAAAAAATTTTTAAACTTCGTAAAAAATAAATGAAACTTAAGAAGTAAGTGTGTGTAAAACCTGATGACATGCGAATAAACCTGCAGTTTGGTTACTGGTGTCGTAGCAGTGTCGGCTTCATGCTTTTGATGAAGTACTGTGATTATGTCGAAGGTTGTCACTGGGGACAGCGGCGTGAAGGGAACATGGGAACTCTCCACCAATTTTGCAATTTCTTGTGAATCTTAACTTATTTCAGAATAAAAACTTGTTAAAAATCCATTCTTACTATATACCAATTTTTTTCAATAAGAGAATGAGCCAGAGTGGAGTGAGGTGCTCACGTTGCGGCTACGAGCCTCGGAGAACCTGATTTTTCACGGGGCACGTGGGTGGGCGCAGATCCACGCTAGGGATGAGAGCAAGTCCCAACGCTGGAAGAGGATTGTCTTCCCCCAACAATTGAGGGAAAAAAAGAAATTCTTAGGCTAGAAAAACGGATGTTGAACTTGATACTGCTCGTGTACGTGGTCTTTGATTAGCCTCATTCCCGTGTGTTTTAATCACTTCAAAACCGGGTCAAGACAGCCAAAGAGAAAACGTCCAGGTGAGTGTTAGGCTCCCACACACACAGCAACTTTTAACAACGTGCAGATATGAAATACGGAAAACGTCTTCCTGACATTGATCGCATTTGAAACTTCATACTTTCTTAATTCAGTCTGTTATTGACAGTAATATATTTTAACTCAAGAATGTGTTCATCGACTTGGCTTGTGAAAATGTTCGCAGTACACGCTGACATTGGATTTCCTGTCATGGTGACTTAGACGTGAGGACAGCAGTGAGTGATTCCTGCCAGTCAAGGAACTTTCGCTGGAACCCCACTTGAATGGTAATAATCTGCTCCTGTAATTGCTGTGGAAAAGGAAAGTCCTCTGGAGATTTTCCATCTAATCATTTATTTATAAATCTATGGATGGCAGTCTGCAGAAGACGCATCGGGGGTCAACTTTGTGCTCAAAACACTTGCCTGATGTTTACATTTCACAGTGTATTTTTTTAACAGTACCTCCAGCCCCCACAATCACAAAAGGACCCTGGCTTGCTGGTAGCTGCTCCACGCCTCATCCCACAGCCCAGCCACTTCATTACAGATGCCTCGGCAGAGGCTGGTCCCCTCTGTATTAGCTGAAATATGCATGTTTTTCCATCTCATTAATTCAGTCTACATACAATTAATTTTTGCCTATTAATAAACCCCTTGGTGTTAGTGACAGCTATCTAAACCACTTCACCTAGTGTGGAAGAGAAAAGTGTACTTGCAAATTTCCACCCCTCGTCTGCATTTTTATTGTTGTATTTGTGGATGGAGGGTGTCGGTGCATAAATCAAGGATTGGGAGGAAATGTAAACTACTGAAGAATCTGGCTTTAGACTGGCTGTTGGGGAAATTTGGAAATATATGTTAGCTCTCCTTGTATTTGGAATAGACAAGAGATGCAGGAAAGCCATCCTAGTTCACTGGGGTCTCAGGCCATGGGGAAATTTGTTGGAGTCTGTATGTGAGACAGATCAACTTTCTTTTTCTGCAGATCTAAATCCTTGCCTAATTTGGACACCGCTCAAAGGACATCTATTTTGTGTTTCAAATCTCATAATTTCTTTGAAAAAATGTAATTAAATCTATGGATACAAACAGGTGACTGTGCACGTGATAACTACTCCTGCTGATCACATTCAAAGGGAAAAGGAAAATGCCAAAAATCAGAATGGGGCCTTGAAATTACAAGGAGGCACCACCCCATTTGAGGGCTTACACTGGAAGTAGAAAGTGTCCCCCAAGATCTTGGTTTTGCTCTGTTCTCTTAGTTCCCTTTGTCAGGGGACAGGTCTTTTTGCCGCGAATAAACTTCTCTCAGTTCAGCACCACCAGCCAGGAGGAAGTACACAATCCTCTACAGGCGTTCGGAATTCTTAGATTTCTTGCACGGATTTGTAAGAAGTACAATTACCATTCACAGTGAGAATCATTCAGGAAATCCAAATGTCGAGCTCCTAAAAGTTGCTGGAGTAACTGGATTCTTCCTAGGGGATTTGCATCTTGGATGTGAAGCTAGAGTTCTGTGGCAGGCCTGAGTAGCTGATGAAATTATTCATGGGAAAAGCCTTAGAGTGCCTTTCCTGGTAAATCTCTGAATGATGTCACATGAAGGTTTCCAGATCATTCTCTGAGGAGATTTTAGCCAATGTCATTGGTCAGCTAAGTTGGAAGCACATGATTGATTCAAAGTCAGATAGATGAACATTCAGTTTGCTGATTTTCAAATATGCCGTATATCAAATTTATCAATTGTAATGATTAACAAGAATATTTAAAAGGAATGTATAACGGCTTGAATGCGACAGTTGAGTTTGGTTACTGAAGATCAAATATAATATCTTGTTGGTGTCTGTGAGCCTTTCTGACTGGCGATGGCAGCCTTGCCAGTTCCCGGCAGCTGGTGTGAGCTCTTGGAAGGGCCAGGCCTGTCCTCTCCCTCCTTGTTCAACACCTTTTCACGTGTTCCATGCTCTTAGGATGAAGATGAGACTTGTCTCCCAGGGTCTGCTGGCCCCACTCTCCCTCTCCCTTCCCAGCCCACCTCCCTGTGCACCTGCAACCACTCTAGGGCCTCAGTGGTGGGTCCTGGCCCTTCCTGTATGGCCTCCTCTTCCATTCAACGTGACTCTCCCCCATTCAACCCGACTTTCTCCACTCAGCCAACCGGTTGTGCTTTCCACCAGTAAATAGTCCTTTAAAAGGGGAATTCATTAAACGGGTCATGCAGTGAGTGACTAGGTTAACACTAGGTGTTTTCAGAACAATTAGTTTCAGCTAACACCTAACCATTACACCAAGTCTAATGAAGAAGGTATTAGTTAGACAGCTTTTGAGATGAGCAGGTAAGTCTCACGGAAAGTGGAATATCTGCTGTTTTTGTGATGAATTGTCTACATGAGCAGATCTGTCTTTGTCCTGTGTTTCTAAGTAATTAAATAAGAAGCGTTTCTATTTCTATTCTTATTTATGTGCTACAGTACTTAATTATTCCCTAGTTTTGCAGATTGGCCAATAAACCTTTTCTTCCCCCTTGCCCTTGATTATTCTTAAGTTTAAGACAATGCACAGTGGCAGATGTGCTTAACAACCATCCCTCATCTAGTTCATGCCACTTTTTAATGTCAATTAAAAAGAAAATTACTCCTCTGGCTTCAGAAGTTTATTTAAATCTCTTCTGAGAAAATTGGTGGCTCTTCAGACTTAATGTCCGAAGTAATAGAAGCAGACAGACATTGGGAGGCACTGGTGTCTGGTGGATAAGTGAACACAAGCACGTTCTTCTGAAACTAAAAGTTCTTTATGCTGCTGTTAAAAAATTGAGTCAGAAAAAACAGATCTCTAACTCTAAAGTGGCTTCCAAGGCGCCATCGAGATGGACCTGGAGGATAATTCTATGTGAATAAGAAAGAAAGATGGTGGTAGGCCTTGTCTTTTGTTATAAAGTTAAGGGGACTACCTGTCCTGGGTGGTATTGTCTCTATGCCTGATAATGTTCAGATACCACGAGCAGGTAATAGTTCAAGAAACCCAAGGCATTACCTTGCTCAGGAAATGTTTTATTCATCCTTCCACCACCTTAGCAACTTCTCCAGCGAGTCACGGATAGTAGATACTCAGCAAGTATGTGTGCACTATGAGTGATGACACCATTTGCATTCGGTGTGTGAGGGAGAACACCGCTGCATGCCTCTGTCCTTGGAAGAGACAGGGCCCTCTCAAATACCAGAGCTTACGAACGTCTCTCATCTCCTTGCAGCTCAGGAATGCGGTTGTAATGTATTACATAGCATTTTGGTTTTCTTTAGGAAAAAACATGTGTTTCTTTTTGATCATTTGTTTCTTAAAATATTCAACAGAGTCACACATTTCTACTATGTGGATTTTATTTCACTTTTTTTTCCCATAAAATATTTAATTGAAAATGGCAAGCAGCGCATTGTAGTTTTTCCAGGCCTAGGAGTTCAGCTCCAGACCTCACTCCACAGGAGGTTCTGGTTGGTTCTTGGAATAGGTTAGTTTTTTGAATCACATACATAAGATTGAACATCTTCCTGCTAATTATTAATAAACTAGGAGTGAAGGGAACATGGGTACCAAAAAGAGGACAGTACCTTGAGAGCTGTGAATATTTGTTTCAAGTCTGACTTTCGTTTAATCCTTAAAAATGTTTTAAAGAAGGAAGTAGCATAATGGAGCAGATCTGTTGGTTAACACAAGCATAAACACCCCTTTTCTGTACCCTTTTGATCTGTTTTCCTGCGTCGTTACACCAGCTCTTTTGAAGACATTGTGCACCCAGGCAGAGGGCCATTTCTGTTGGAAGAGTTGAGAAGATTCTTGGCTTACCTCTCGACCACGCTCTGTTCAGCCTGGCTAAGAGTTGACAAGTTTGCTCTCAGTCGCCTTGTGCTGTGGTGTGTGACTTCAAATCCTGGCCTCCCAGTGGTCGCTGTGCTGGACCAGCAATGCCCGGGAGAGAGGAAGAGATGATAGGCCATGATAAATCTGAAGCTGTGTAATACTTAATCTAACATGATTGGTCTTGTAGTATTTAGATGGAGAAGTATTAAAATTGAGTCTCCAAGAAAGTAGTGGACGCATCCAGCCAGGTCTTCAGTCTATGGAAGTCTGTTGAGTCTTGGACTCTGGGTGGAACTGAAAGCTGAAAGACATGCAGTTCCCCTTCTGTGCCTTGTCTGGTTCAGAAAACTATTTCTTAGATGTTTCAAAGTTTGATTTAAAAAAAGAGACATGCAATAGAAGCACAATCTAAAACTTTGGTGGTTTATATCATTTGTTTGCTTCACGTATCTTAACCAGTTTGAGTTAGGTAGTTCAGTTATCATGCCTTTTAGAGAATGCGTGAAGAAGTCGATGGAAAACACTAAAAATCTTAGGAGGAGTACAGTAAGGCAACAGAATATATCAAAATAGCTGTATCTATCTCTTAAAGTAAATCCTAAAACATTTTTAAGGACCTCTAGTAACATTGCTTTGCCCCTCCTCTTCCCTCATCTTGAAATTTTCACTTATTCACTCTTTGACAATTCACCCCACGTTATGAGTACAGGAGGCATGGAGGTAACGGTTGCTGTGACTAAGAAAGCTGTCTAAGGGTGTGGGCTGTGCTGGTGGAAGCCATCAGACAGTCCACATAAAGGCAGCTCCTTGAGATGCCAGGTGCTAAGAATGTGAAGGTGGAGGGTGAGACCACTCAGCTGATGTAGGGTGGTCTGAGACCAGCCTGCGACCACAGGAGAGCTGGAGCGGCCCCAGCCAGCAGAGGCAGTTCCCTGGGCCGAGGTCAGGGCGGGGAGAGGTGCTCCAGGCACAGGGACTGGAAGGGCAAGGTCCCTGGGGGGAAGGCCCAGTGCAGGACAGGGAAGGGCAGTGACCACATTGGCTGGGACTCGGGGTTCCTCTGGGGGGAGCCTGAGTCAAGGCCAGATGTGAGGGCTCGATGAACGCCAGATGGTGGGTTTGGATGTGATTCTGTGTGTGTGATGAGGAGTCAGGAAAGGCTCGAGAGCGGGATGGTGACATGGCCCATGCGGGATTTTCGGAAGATTTATCTGGTTTGGGGAGGTTCTCTGGATGGGAGCAGAGTGCGGTGGAGGGGCCAGTTCAGAGGCTCTGGCCATTGTCCAGGCTGCGGGTGGGAACTGTGTGTAGCGGCAGCAAAAAGGGAAAGGAGACCAGCGACGTAACAAAGCACAACCCAGCAGCATTTTCTAGGGGTTCAACGTGGGTCGTAGGAGAGTTTAGTGCCATTAGTAACAGCAGTAGGGACATTGGAAGGTGTCATTGCATTCTGAGTTGGAGGTGATGACCAGCGTCCAGGTCGCCATTCAGAGCAGGCAGCTGGGAGGGGCAGGAGCCTAAGGGCAACAGGCTGTGCCTATCACCTGCAGGCCCACACCTAGTGACACCCGAAGCTGTGGGTCCACGCAGAACCCAGCCGAGAGTCAGAGTGAGGCAAATAGAAGAGGAGGAGGCACTAGTGAAGGGTGTGGTGGAGAGGTAGAGGGGAGGTGGGGCAGCGCTCTGAGAGGAACCAGCATCAGGATGCTCCCCTCTTACCTTGTGATGAGGATTAACGGGGTTAGTGTGTGCAGAGCACCTAGCACGATGCCCAGTACAGTGGTGCTCAGTAATGTCAGCTGCCGTGAGTTCCGTGACTCCGTTATTCAGACCACGCGGATCAGATGCCCCGGAGACTGACGTGGGCCAGGGTGGCTGGATGTGGAATTAACAGAGGCGGCAACACTTATACTAGGGGTTGAATTAGAATTTGAAGAAGGATTTGAATCTTGGGGCATTACAGGTGGGAAGACCAGTGTAGAGCGATAGGGAATCAGGAATGAAGGGAACCACCTGGAGAGACCGGGCAGAGGACAAAAGCTCTGGTCAGTATGCGTCTAGACCAGGGTCAACAACCTTCTTCTGTCCAGGCCCAGACAGTAAACATCTTTGGCTTTGCAGGCCAGACTATCTCTGCCATGGCTACTGAGCTCTGCTATTGTGCATGTAAACAAGTGGGCGTGGCTGGGTTCCAATAAAACTTTATTTACAAAAATAGCTGGTGGGCTGGGTTTGGCCCATGGGAGCGTACCAACCATGGAGATCTTGAAAATCCTGTATGGGGACAATTGTGAGCCAAGCAGTGGTTTAAAATGCTGGATAGTTGTCAGCAAGGAGATGCTGTAGGCAGTGGTTTTCATACTGGCCGAGCATGAACTTGGGGTCTGGGGCCTGAGCTAAGGGGCTGCAGTGGAAAGAAGGACGAAGAACCTCAGTTACATTCTGGGCATGAAAATGGCCTGGAAGGGACAAAATGTGGAGTCGTTTTGTATGTGAATGGAGACAGTCTCTCCTGGGAGAGCTTTGGGATCCCAGATTTCCTGTTCCTGGCGGTCCATCGTTCCCAGTATGGGCGGTGATGCCGCACTGCGGTAAGTTACTTGGCGTGAACAGAGCTCTCTGGGAAGCCGGGCAGGGCCAGAGTGAGTTTCATCCCGTCTTCTCTACACAAAATAAGTAAATGTGTTCGTGATGTGATATTAACACATCAGTGAGAAACAAAGTTGCCTGTACAATTCTAGTTTCTGATAGATTATTTTTGTACCTGCACCTCTCCCATGGTCTCCTCAGTCGGCGACAACAGACCTGGGACGAGAAGAAAGGGGGGACATTACAGACACAGCCCTGGTCTTCACCCTGCTCCTCAAGTGGAGTCTGTATTTCCAGGGATCTATAATTTCTATGAGATGTTTAAATTTGTGTTTGCATTGCAGTTTAAATCTTTAATAATGAACATTTTAGTATTTACAAAGGTAAAATGCTTCTTCTGTAATGTTTATTCACTATTGGGAGACATTTTTATATAACAAGGCTTCCCTTTTTTAAGTTACTGTTTCTCAACCTAGAATTTTCTTGAGCATGTGAGAGTCCTTCAAAAAGGATCCCAAAATTACTCAGGCCTGAGACTCAGATCTAAGCCAAGGAGAATTAAGTTGGAATGGAGCACACGTGAGGGGCCTTTGGGCCTCTGCAGGGCGCGTGTTGTCAGGAGAGTGGTGAAGGACGCCTGTACTGAGAGGAGGGCCCGGGCCGGGGACGGGGCTAGAGATTGGCCCAGAGAAGGGAAGACAGACTCCAGAGCATTAACGATTCCCTTGTGGTCATGGTTGGCTGAATGACGTGGCCCAGAGGCCCACGGTCTGACCTTGGAAGCTGGGTGACCCCCCCTCTAGGGGGGCGGCAGAGAGAGGACATGCTGGCAGGGGGGCTGGAGGGTATGGGACCTTCAAGCTGCCACCAGAAACATTCTCAGTGGGGTCTTCTGTCTCTTTCTCCCCCACCTGCTCTTCTCCATCTTGGGGTGGAGGGGCTCCAGGGTCAACTCAAGGCTCAGGCTCTCGGAAGTGCTGCTCCTGGCCCGGGGTTTGCATGCAGGGCTCCCCCTTGTCTTGGCTGTCAGAGAACACCTGCAAATAAACGCTGCATTGTTTTTGCTGGAAAACCCTCTGACACCCCTTCTCTTCTCCCCTGGGAGGACTGTGGACCGAGTCCAGGCGCAGAGCTTACGGTCCACAGACCCGCCTGCCTGCAAGTATGACAGCCTCCCAGAGGGCTGTACTGATTTTTTAAGAGGAGGAAAAAGGCATATAAAATCGGACTTTCCAACCAGCTTTGAGTGGAAATCAGTGCTTCCTAAAGGGAATGTTAATTGGCTGACTTTGCAGCTAAAGCATTTTCTACCCCATTCTCCCTCCTCGCTCTCCCCCTGCCTCTGTTCATCCTTGTCAGACTGCCCCAACCCCACTTGCCCACTTCCTGCTCTTGTAGGTAATGGGGTTCTTCGCTCATAGACTTGTGATTGGAAGACCTCAGGGTGTTGCCAAACTACGTTTGAGCACCCTGGAAGGAAGACAAAGATGCTGGGAGAGCAGCCAGCTCCCAGAAGACAGGGAGGTGGGACATGGCATGTGTGCTCCGTGCTCAGAGTGGTATCATCCTTCAAATTAAAATCTTGGTTTCCAGTGCCGGTGACAATACTTGCTGAAGAAGTGCAATGTCTTCTGCTTCTCGTAATCTACTTCTTGCAAATATTAGTACTCTGGAAAAAAGATTTATTTTAATAATGTGAGTTTTAGTTTTTTTCTGTAGTTAATGTTGTTTTATTACTCTATATCCTTGCCAGAAAGCGCATTTTAAGAGTTTCAATTCAAAATTAAATATGACCTCAGTGTTTTAAAATACAATTACATTAACTGTCCATTTAATAGTTGCTTGAGATTTTTTTGGCCACTAATGTATAGTCAATATACTTGTCTGATATTAAATAGTGTTTTCCACTGTGCTCACCGGCTAACATGTTCCAGCTGCAACAATAAACAAGAGAAGCAGAGGCTTTCTGAGAAAGTGAGCTACAGAAAGTTGTTCCCAGATGAAACTGCAGTATGATATCATAGGCTATCCTTTTTTTCAAAAAGAAAAGTCGCTGTGTTTGATAATAGGGAACTATCTATTATTTATTTAGGACTGTACAAACCAATTTACAAGACAGGTAATTTAGTGGCAGGATTATTTATTAATGAGCCCGGTACACAAGTTAATGGGACTGAACCCTGTGGAGGTCAGTCCTCACCTAATGCATGCCTTTGGAAAGAAAAGAGGCAGTGTCTTCAGAACATTGTATTATTTCAACGTTTAAATTAAGATACATTCCCCTTGCTAAGATGAAAAATATTTTTTTCTCAGTTGCATCATGACAAAAGAGTCTTGAAGCTGTGCAGAGATTAATTTCATAAACTATATTAGGGGTAGGTATGTTTTAGCCCTGTTAGTACCAAAAGTGTTATTTCTCGCTGTGTAGGCTCACAGAAGAAGGAAAACCTGTTCTTCAGGTTTTCTTCAGAGTCAAAAACCGCTTGCCATAGACTATGGCAGGGCTGTGCTGAGAGGGGCTGGGAGGAGAGGCTTGTGGCTTCCCCAGCTCAGGCAGGTCCACCTTCCCTGTCACATGCTTTGCGTCTGGAATTCCCTGCCCCTTTGCTTACCACAAATTCCAGAACTCCCAGTCGACATGGGAGGGGCGTGAGTGTTCCTGCTTCCCGGGAGGGGGCTTCCCTCTCAAGCTTGTATAGCTTCCCCCAGTGTTGATCTGAAGGCAGTGCTTGCAGCAAGGTCTGCTTGTGCCCTCTGCGTGTCACAGGTGGTGGTTGACGGGGGTGCTCCCCACTAGGACCTCTTCCCTCCTCCTCTGTTAATGACCCAATGGGCTCCTCCTGGAAAGCTGAAAAACCTGAAGGAGAAATGGGGGTGCAACATGAATGGCCTCCACAGGATAGTAGGTGTAGTCCCTGGAACTCAGTAGGCCTATCTACAGCCACAGAATGAAGATACGGCTCAAGTATTTGCTATTTGATTTCATTTTTCTTTTGTTTTATCTCATTATCAGATTGTCTTATATCAGGAGTGGGGAATGGAACAGCCACAAAGGAAAGCCCACTTAGTTTTGTGTCTTCAAATCTGAAACACTTGCAGGTTTTCACTGTAGGGTCCTGTAGGGTCCTATCAAATTGGAAGTGATACCGGCTCTCTGGGCTTTAACAAACTTTATTATTCAGCAGTATGCTACAAAATCTGAAAAGGCAGAGAAATGTAGCTTTCACTGTTTAGAAAATCTTTGTGGGTTTTTCTTCCCCCTAGGGAATGGTTTTCAGCCAATTATTCATTGGAAAAATAAAATCTGAAATGCAGGTGTTTTTCAGTGCACATGCTGTGGTGGCCGCGCTAACACCACTGCATCTCGTTTACTCATTCATTCACCAGGCAGGTATCCAGCATCAAGCATGTGCCAGATCGGACCCCAGGGCTGGGAGGCAGAGTTGGGGCCAGCTCCGTGACATTGCATGGTGCTTCGTTCAGATACCCAGAGCAGCCTTTGTGGTGAGCCCTTTCATCTGACTTCATGCAGCCCAGGCCCACACCTGCCTTAGCAAAAGACCTGCCCCGCTGATTTGCCGAGCCACCTAGAACAGTGCTATGACCCTTATCATCTGGGCCTTGCTTCCAGAGGGTTGAGTACAGGGAAGATGATGGGCCTGGGACATTCTAAGACCAAGGCCCCTTACCTGTGTAAAGGAATGCTGTGTGTTGTGTAGACTGGACATTGAGGCATTTAAATATAAACGTGGCCTTCCTTTGAGGGTGTGAACCAGTGATACCCAGTGGGCTGCTGTCTATGAGCCTGAGACCCTATAGTGTGGGCACCTTGTCTCTCTTCTGGGAAGCTTCTAGAATATAAGAGAACTAGATTTGACGCTCAGATTCTCTGTCTTTGAATGATGGTCCTGTGGATTAGGGGAAAGTTTACAGAAGTTACCTAGACATAAAAGAATAAATCCAAATGCTGTATAGCATATATGCTGTCAAGAATAGAGCATGTGAACACATGGACTTTTCATGATAAGGGGTGGCCATTGTTTCTATTTCAAAGAGATGAGCAAAAAGTACATGAGTTTCATGGAGATAGTCCAGAGATTAAGGTCTTTGGAATCAGACAGACTTTAACTCAAATCCTGGTTCTATCTCTTATGCATTGTTTATTACCACATAACCTCTGGACCTCAGTTTCCTCTTCTATAATATAGAGATGATAATATCTCCCTCAAGAGTTATTTGGGAGAAATAAATATACAACAGTTTTTAATTACATCCCTGCCACATGGTAGAGACTCAGTAAATAGCAGGTATGAAATTTTATACAATAGTTGACCTTGACTAGTTTTTGTAAAGTTGATCCTCAATCTTATTCAGTGGATCCCACCTTTCTAAAGTACCATATTATGTAATGGAGGTGTGACATTGAGACATTCTCTCAACTGGGACTTCTGTAGTCAGTTGCCTTGACTGGCTGACCTTGGCTATGTTTTTGAGAGAGTCGGGATATTAAATTGCATGGTAGAAAACCAATCATCTTTTACCCATCTTGACTACATACCCTGAGATTTTCTCATGTTACTTCCTTTTTCTCTTTACACTTGTGTGTTGTAGAAAGTGAAGGTCATCTCCCTGGTGTTTCAGTTGCTCTAGGTCCCTAAAATCTTACATCCCAGAGCAGGCCCTTGTTTGAAACCCATGACTTCTTTTTCCTTATGTGTCCTTGCAAAACTTTAGTGGTACAGAGCATGTAATGACCTTCTGCACTATCATCCTACCTTTTGGGCACAGACTTTGACTTTCTTTGTCTTGGCATGTGAAGAAAGGAGTCTGATTCCTGACTGTCTCTCCCAAGCTTCAGTGGCTCACACCCTCAGCAGAGTAGAACAAGGCCACACAGAGGCTTTGAGGACAGCAGAAGGGGTAGCTACAGAGAGCATCTGGGTTGGCCCAGCAGAGAGATACCATACCATAGAGGAGGATGCTCAGAGCGGGTGATTGCTGCTCTGGGCCACATGCATTATAGAGTTAGCCTAAAGGACACTCATGGTTGACCAGATGCCCCATTTGAAATCTACATCCAAATGTGAGACATCTGTAATTCTTGTTCATGGACTGATTCCTTCTTTGTCCTTTCTTTTCTGGAAGTAGGGAGGGAAATTGTTGAATAATGCCACATTACCTAACCCCAAAGATCCTTTGGGAAAAAAGTACCCTTGTGGGAGTTCCAATAATTTGATGAGACTGATGGAATGACTCTAAAAGTTTTATATTTCTAGAGATATTTTTTCAACAAATGAACTAAATTTATTCTTGACAGGATTGTAATAAATCTACTTAAGCAGCAATTTGATTAGGACTTTTTATTCCTCTTTTATGTTAGCTATTATTTCCTTTTTAAACTATTTCATTGCTAATGTGTAAGCATTTTATTTATAAGAAGCTAAATTAAGCTGGGAAAGAGGAATATACCTCTCACATGTATGTGAAACCTTACAAAGCCTCTTTGTCCACAGCTTCGGTGGTGAGAAGCAAATGCAACATAGACATAAGGCTATTTGAACTCTTTATTTGCCACATTTACAATATTAATAACTGCATTTCTAGAAGTTGTCACATCAAGTAAAAGATCTTCATTCCAGGCTGTCTTTTGGGGCCAAATTGAGACTGGATGCATGCATTTAATAAATTGTAGTCTCAAATAGTCATTTTTGTAAATAATTAGTTTCAGTGAAAGAATAAGTTAGCATATTGTATGCATCTAATGTTGCAAATGTACATACAGCAAACTTTGCTATTAATCAACAGTCAAGCACCGCAAGTGGGGTCTCATACATAATGAATTGTGCTTAAATCTCATGGGTTTCTTGATAGAAAAATAAAAGAAAACACAAGTGTTGTAGTAAGCTTTTGAATAAAATTTAACTAGATTGTTCTGCATCCTGTAATTGTTTTGCAATCATTAGGGACCTGATAATTCATCTATAGTTTTGGGGTGTTTTTATCTTCATCTGTCAAATAGTAGAGATTTTTTAATGATATGTTAACGTGTTGATAAAATACACTTTTTCTTTTAATAATTTGAACATTTAGGGGAGAAAGTAAATAGACTTTTTTCAGGCATTCTAGACTGCCAAATATGCTATTTAAATTGTCTTTTTAAAAATATGTTTTATTATTGCTGGTATATTTTTAAGAATCAATTTTTTAAAAGAAAAAATGTAGACTTCTTATGACATATGCCTTATATGAGGAAGAGTTGAAAATTTACATAAGATTTTCTCTATATTTTTCGTGGGTGTTTTAAAATACAACAGTAAATTCCTCTGCGGTCTTGTTTAGGTTCTGACATTAATTTGAGCCCATATTCTGAGGCTTAGGATGCCCATTACAAACTGACGTCCAGTTTAAGCAGCATACTTAGGACCACCCAGAAAGTGAGCAATTTGGGGCCCAGTTAAGTTTTAAACTGCCTCTTCCTCCTCCTCTCATTGACCTTGGGACGTGAACCATTGACGGCCTACGATAGGATCATAAGTGTAGAATTAATTTCTGGGGCGGGGGGTGGTTGTGGGCTGGATGGCATAAAGCAAGGGGCAGGATCTGTGTCCACTTTGTTATGAACCACACGGTAAAAGCTCAGGGATGGTTTGCTGCGCTAACCATCAGAACTCCAACTGGCCTTCCTGTTGACTTCTGTCTGAGCTAGGAATGGACTGTGTTCATGACTTATTTCTCTGTTTCGTGTGATAGGAAGTCTCTTCCTTTTGTATAGAACAGGTCTTTGAAAACAGGTACTAACACCAAACACATAAAAGTCTATCAGTAAACTCGTGTTATGAGTAGAGGAACTCTCGTCCCAGAGAGTTAAAATATATACATATAGATCATCGTACCTATTGTTGGTTGAGTAAACTTAAATATGTTGCTAATGTTTCATATGTTTATTAGTTGTTCCTTTTTTCTTTCAGAGTTGAATTCATATTGTTCTTAGGATTCTGTGAGAAAACAGTGAGATAACACAGGCATCATTTACAGCAGCACCTGGTACACAGTAAGCACTCAGTAAGCACTGCTGCCATCGTCACCGTCATCATCATTAGCAACAGGGACACTCGGTTGTGTCGACAGATGAAGCCTGTTGGCATGCCTTTGTTTTTCTTCTTTAACTCAGTTGTGTTGTTTGAGATCAGTGTTTCTTCTTATGAGCATTAACACTTGAATTTCCCTTTTTCTACTCTATGTCCTCATATAACTCTAGAATGTTCAAATAATCTGTCACATGTACGTGGTGATATTGCCCAAACAGCTGCTGGCCACCAGGCAGTGTCACAGCCATCACTTGCGTTGTTCACTCAGCAGATGGCTTGTGAAAGCCCTAATCGGGGAGGGAAGGGCTCCTCGGGGGCGTCCGTGAAACATTGGGAGTTGCTCATACCTCTGCATCTTGACAAACCCTGAGTCCATACTCTTACCAATAAGCCACGTATGTAATGGGTCCTCAGTAAATGCTTGAATGGGATAGACCACTAAATTAGGTTAGAATATAGAGTTCAAAGGCTTTATTCAGCCTTCTCATTTAAAAAACAAAAAGACCTTTATTGATAGCAGGTACCATAATTTATTTCTTGTCTTCAATCTTACCACTGGAAAAAAAGCATCTAAGCTTTAGCAAGAAGGACACTTCCATCAGACACACCTTGAATCAGACATAGCTGTGTGTTTACCAGTGATATTTAGCAAGAGTTTCCGTGTGATGTTTATAAAGTCACCTCCACTGCAGTTTTAAATCTTTGCTGAAAATGTGTGCCTTCCTGAGCCCGTGGGATCTGGCGCTCTACCCTTGAGTCCTGGAGGCCTCCCGCATTCCACACCACATCCTAGAAGCCAGCAAAGGTGACATATGCTCAGTTTGGGAAACGTTTCTCATCTTATGGGTGTCTAAAATGCTTGCCCAGCCAAGGCTCTGGGCTCTTCCACTGAAAGTTGTATCTGAGTATTCACGTGTTTTATGCAGACTGTCTCCCAGCCTTGCTAAAGAACACGTCCTGGGTCAACTTCTGCCAAATTCCAGATGAACTGAGAAGAATACGAGTCTTTGGATCTCTTTTCTTGGGTGGCCTTCCAGTGTTACCAGTTAACGTTCCCAAACCAGGAGACTCAATTTCATCCTGTGAAGAGAGTTGTTGGAAAAGTGCGAGGGTCAAAAGAGAGGCGTTTGAATGCACAACACACTCAGTCCAAAGTGTTACACAATCTACCCATGGGTGTAACTAATGGTGCTAATCAGATGTAACTTAGAACTCTTGGACTGTTTTCTTAGATGAAATGGGATTTAAGCCAAGTCCATGACATTTTAATGTCTTTGGGGAGTAGAGTTCATTCAGAATTGAGGATTTAGTGATTCTTTACTGCCAGTGAAGTCTCAAGGCACCCTAAAACCTAAATACCCAAATCTCCCTCCAAGCCAGTTGAGTTTTAAAGCATTGAGCACATTTGTCATGTGGGAGGAGCCTAGAACATGGTGCTGGGAATGCGCCTTCAGCTTTCCTCATGTCCTGCCAGGCACACATCCATACTTGATGCAGTTTTAGACCTTGAGCAGCTCTTTCTAGGGGGCCTGGCACGCTTTGCCCACTGCCAGCAGCTCACGCTGGCTCTCAGCGAGTTCCTGGCTCTGTGGCTCCCTGCAGCAGAGGGCCCTGCTTCCACCAGCCTGAGCCCAGCGTTTGGCCGGCCTAGCTGATCGCACAACACCTACTGGGGAGGGCCGACAAGAGCTCGCTCAGCAGAACTTCCCGTGCGGCTTAGGCCTTTGTCCTCTGGGGCCATTTCATTTAAATTTGGCTCTGTCACCTTCTAGTCTCCCAGCTTCTCTGGGTGTGATGCTGTCCCTTCACTTTGTCGTTAATGTCAGTGTCTTGAACTGCGAGCTTCTTGCTGGTAGGAAGGACAGTTTTCCTTGGATAACATCTGTGCTCACGTGTCTAGGGCTGTGAATGTGTGGGTTCTCCATTGGTGTATCTAGGGAAGGCGTCGCTGCCTGCTCTATTCTACAGCATTTCACCACCTTCTAGATCCAGGTTTGGGCTGAAGGCCTCAGGCTTTCTCACGGGCCACAACTCCACAAGAACGTCACACAGCACCTTCCGATGCCCTCACACCCGGGAGCTTTCCCTGACGGCGCCGCACTCTTGTCCAGTTTCTTCTTACAGGATCCCTGAGATTGCCAACAGTTGCATATTTCTTGAAGAGACCCTTAAACCAAACCATATGTGACTTAAGATTTGCTATATTAAGGTACCAGTGCTCTCCATTGTCATATGTAAGAAAGCTCAACAACGCCAACTGCATTTTCCAGCCACTAGTCAGCCCTCTCGTGCCAAGTTCAAACAAAGAAGTTCAAGGGCTCCAGTGTCAGGACATTGGCCTCAGGAATGCTCTTATTGCTGACAAATGACGTCCTGGGAGAAGGTCTTGGGCAGATGGACTCTGATGTCCCCCTTTCTGCGTTGTCCCAGCCGATGTCGGGATGAGGTCTTCTCTTGTCTCCGTCTGCCGTGCTGGCTTTCTGGCGCTTTCATGAGGGTGTCCAGGCTCCCGTATGGCAGTGCTTTCCTGGAGATGGGAATTGGCCACAGGTGTTTGCATTTCAGTGGGAGGTGAATTGCTGGGCTCTGGGGAAGACTTGGATGTGGGATGTAAATGAGCGTGGGCCACAGAGCCCATAATGATTGGGGTTTCAGGGTTGGGCGGTAGGGAAGCCTGGAGAAACTCCCCCACGATCAGAGCAGCCATCAGTGATGCTGTGCTATTGTCACACCGCGGCTCTTTCAGGGACAAGCGAAGCGAGGTTGGAGGAGAGGGCAGGGCGGAGAATAAATTTCATTTTATTGTAGAAATGGAAATTTGTGTCATGGCTTTAAAAATCTGGTTTTATGTGTGTGTTTAATGCCATTCATTTTAAATGTAGTATCATAAATCCTTGCTTCAGAATCAAAGCTGTTTAATTACATTTCACCCATGAATAGTTATCTAATGCCAATAGAGAAAGAGTTAAAAAGGAGAACTACAGAGTAAATCAGAGGTTGAGATCTTTAGCACAAGCATAAAAAATCAATTTAAGATGAATTTTACTACTATAAAAATTCTTCAAATATCCTTTTAAGAGTGGGAAATGCTAGGAAACACAGCTCCCATTTCAATTCCCTCAGCAACGCGGAGGAAGTGGCCACCAGCGAGGCAGTATCTGCGGACGCCAAGCCCACCCCATTTCCCTCGTGGGTGACTGAGGAAGGAGGAGTGACTGTCGCGGCGAAGCAAGTCCGTGGTGGGTGCAGGAGCCTGCCTCGTGGTGGAAGATGCCCGTCTCCCGTGGTACATGCTCCTTACCTGGGGCACCCCGTTCGTCGTGTGGGGTGGCCGAGCAGACCCCGCCAGCCCTGACCACTGGCCGTGGCCTGTGAGGCCCTGGCCTTTGCTGTGTTCCCTGCCAGTTCTGCGGGGACGCCCGGCCAAGGTGCTTCAGCGTGGAGTCTTGAGGTGGTCCCTGTCCCTCTCTCACTCCCTCAGGAGGAAAGCTCTCCGCAGGCCGACGGCGGTGACATGGGCACATCAGCTCTGTTCACTTCTGTTTGAGCAGACATCCTGTGGAGCTGGCCGCCTACTCACAGCCTGTGGTTAACAGTGAGGTGCCCGCTGGGCTGTGTGTCCTTTGCTCTGTCTGGATGGAGCTCTATCTTGTCCTCATTGCCCCTGCCCTGTCCCCTACTCTCCCTCCATCCCCCAGGAGCGGGATGGCAAAGCACGTGACACATTTCTCCACCTTTCTTTTTAGATGTCATCAGTACACTGTTTATTCAGTAAGTAAGGAACAGAGTGAGAGTAGAGTGACTGAGAATTTCTCTCTGAGGTTGAATAATATTTAAACCAAGCAGGGGACAGTTCTCCTTTCCGTGACCAGACATCACTAATGGAGAGAGAAATCAGCGTGATGAGAAGACAGCATTCCACCTCCAGGAATGCCTCTGAGCAGTCATTCTGTCACCTAGTCCCCAGGCCCCGTCCTCTGCCTGTGGAGTGAGCCTGAATCCTGTGGGGCCTCTTTGTGACTGGGCCCCACAAAAGAGCCCTGTTGAGTGAGGGTTCGGGCTGACTGAGGGCCCTGTCCGTGTGGGTTCCTGCTCACAGAGATCTCGCGAAGGTGGCAGCTTGGAAGAGGCCTGGGCCTGCTCCGTCCACTTGTGTTGTTGGCAGGGTCACCTGACTCTGGCTAGCTCTGCGGGACTTGGGTCTCAGCTGTACCTCTCTGCCTGGTCATCTTGGGACTCATTTCTTCTTTTTCCATTCCTTCCCTGGTTCCTTAACGCTGTTTATATTGACAGCTTAGAAGGTCATCCCTGACGCATCTACCATTCCATTGTGAAACCCTGTAAAAGGGACCTGCGTGCATCCCATCCCAGGGCCTCGGTGGAGACTCTTACACCCGCCAGGAACCACGATGCAGAGGCTTGGACTCCAGCACGAGATCGTGTACCAGGCCCTGCGTAGAGGTTGTCACCTGCTCTCCACTGCCTTGGGGATGAAGTACACACATTTCTGAATGCACATTGCCCTGCACACACTGGGGTCTCTGTCCTCCCTGCGCAGGCACAGTCAGCCTGTGCTCCTAGGCACTTCTGCCATACCCGTCATTCCTGTACTGGGCCACATTGCCAAGTGAGTGGTAGCCTCTCCACTTGACTTGGACCCTCACAGGGGCGGTGAGTGCTTGTTGAAGAAAGGCAGCCTGTAGATTGAAGCACATGCACTAGCCCCGCCCCGCCCTCAGGACTCGGGAAGGGAGCTGTGAAGGGTTCAGGAAGAGCTGCTCGCGTGCACCTTGCAGTGGCTTTTCTGCCTTCCCCCAGAAGCCTCAGAAGCTGCAGTATCTGAAAAGGAGACTAGGGAAACTCTGCCCACCAAGCCTGGAAAGCCCAGGGAAGTGTGTCACGTGTCCAGGACCTTGGAAGGTAGGGAAGGAAAGTCATCTGAAGAAATCAGACTTGGTGCCAGTGCTTCTGTGGGTGTGGGCTCCTAGGAAGTTGAAATAAAAACTAGATCCGTCGTAAAACTCCAGGGCTGAGAAGCAACAAAAGTGAACCCCCTCCACAGGGACACTATCTCAGTCTAGCGGCACATCCCCAGAGAATCAGCCCCTGCTGAAGACGGGAAGTCAGCTTCTTGAGGGACAGCAACGGATCCCACAAACAGAAGATTGAGCACTCTAGTAGAAAAAAACAGTGCAGCCATCTGAAGCAAATCTAAAATACGTTGATTTTAACTTAAACAAATAAGAGAGAGAGTAGCAACCATAATAGACAAACAAGAGGATTTGGAAAAGAAACAAATAGCAGTCGAGGCATAACAGTCATAGACTGTAGTGGGGAGCACAACTCTCAGAATGACCTGCACTCAGATCAGAAAGCCTGAAGCCTAAGAATCAGTAGACGGAATCCCCTAGAAGGCAGCACGAAGCAATGGAGGATGTATGACTTGCTGTTCTGTTGTTGCAGTTTGCTGGAAGGTGGGAGATGATGCATTCTAATTACTTTAATCATATTTCTGGAAAATACTTTTGATAATGAATGCTTGGTGATTTTGGAGATGAAAATAGATGCAAATAGACATGTTCGTCTTACAGGGGTGGGTGCTTGCCTCTGTGCTTGTCACTGTTGCTCCGTCACATCCTGCTTCACAGCGGACTGCAAACATCTAGAGCCCCAAATGGGGAGAGCCTGAGTACTGGAACGTTCCTTCCTGGGAATCACCTCTTGTTTTCAAAGATGAGTTGTAAAGGGGTACACGTGTATGGTGATGGATGGCAACTAGACTTGTGAACACTGTGCAGTCTATACCGAAGTTGAAATATGATGATGTACACCTGAAATTTATATAATGTGATAAACCAGTGTGCCCTCAGTACCAAAATTAATTTAAAAAATAAATGAGAGATAAAAAGAAAAGCTGAAAAAAGAAAGATAAAGTAGATTTGGGGGCTGGCCCGGCGGCATAGTAGTTAAGTTGGCGCATTCCATTTCTGCAGCCTGGGGTTTGCAGGTTCGGATCCCTGGCATGGACCAACACACCACTTGTCAAGCCATGCTGTGGCAGTGTCCCATATAAGGTAGAGGAAGATGGGCACAGATGTTAGCCCAGGGCCAGTCTTCCTCAGCAAAAGGAGGAGAATTGGCAACGGATGTTAGCTCAGGGCTAGTCTTTCTCACACAAAAAAAGTAAAAATAAAGTAGGTTTCTCTCTTAAAGCTGAAGGTGGAGGTGTGGATGAAGTGACTGCCAGGCGCCCATGCCCTCATCCTCCCCCAGTCTACCTTCTGCGATCCTGTTGCCCGCTGCACACTAACTGAGATACAGGTACCCATGAAACAGCTCAGGCTTTTACCTGTGTAGCTGCAGTAGGTGTTTGCTGTTCAAATGTGGGGAGGCAGGGTCTAGTGGTTTATTAAGCTCCTGTTATCACTTTTGCAGCCCCATAGAGGCCCCTGCTCCTCCTCAGCCTCTCAGCAGTCCAGAGGACACGGTGGAGCCCCTCCTGCAGTGCGCAGCCTGGCTGGATGCATACTTCCACGAGCCTGCGGTCCTCAAGGAGCTCCCCTTGCCTGCTCTTCACCATCCCATTTTCCAGCAAGGTCAGTAACTCAGCCGTCTCACAGTGTTTTGTTCCGGTTCCTTGACTTATTAACTATCACTTACATCACAGCTCCTTTTATTGACTGTACCAACTTGGTATTTTTACATCATCTAAACAGAGACAGCATGTGGCCACGCTGTAAGGACAAAAGTTCGCCATCTCCACCCATTCCAAATGGTTGTGTTAGTTTTGGCACATGGTCACATAATTCTTGGCAAAGGCAATAAAAATGATGCATGCAGATCAACTCCTGACTCTCGCTGGCTGAAAGGTTTAAATAGGAACACATCTGAATGGCAGTAAATTTTTCAATAAGCTTATTGTTAACTTAAACTATCTGCTTGCCAACAGCACAGAATGAGCCTTGTACGTGGACAATTAGCTGCTTCCATAAACTCAGTTGGTGACACTTCCCTCAGAGTGGGTATCAACTTTGTGTCATCTTGGATACGTTTTCAATTTAATTTCTCAAACTTACCATAATTAGATATTACATTCTTAAGGGATGAATTGAGAAATTCTTGCCTAAATGTGGCATGCTAAAGGCACACAAAGTCTGTGATAATCTAAAAACATTTTCCCAGACATTTCTTTTAAATATAAATGAGTATTTATATACAGATATGCGTGGATGTATACATACTATGTGTAAAAAATTACCCTGAGATTTAGGTAAGGTAAATTTAGAGCAGTCTAGAATTTGAAAATGGAATTTACTAAATAAGTTTAATAGTATTCTGCTGGTATGATTTTCAGCGGAAACAAACTTGCAAATGGAGTAGAGTTTTCAGGGGAAGGGTTAGAGAAACTCCTGAAAGTTCAGCTGATACCTGAGTTGACTAACAAGGTCAGACAAATGAACAGGTAAAACCTTGAACATTTTTTGCACATAATGAACTGAAAGTGTACAGCCGTAATGAACAGGGTGCCTTGCGAGCCCCTTGTGTCATCTAGGACTGTCCACAGAAGGTTTCTTACAGTGGGGGCTCCAGAATTTCTAGAAGGGGGTCTCCAGGAAGGGGTGTGGGAGCTGGAGTGAGCCTTGACACAACACTCTGCACATGTCCAGGACGTCCATCGTCTGCGTGTGTGAGCAGGGCCCTCGCGGAGCCGAGGTGGTGCTCCACCTGTTGGCTGCCCCCTGCCCAGCGCTTGCTGCCTGCTCGGATCCCCACTCTCCCAGCGCCATGGGGCCATGGGCTGAACTGAGGGTGTGGGTGACCCTGTTCACTGTGTACTCCCGTGTGCCAGGCACAGGGCGGGGGTCTTGCCGTTTGATCTGAGGAGCTTGGAGATATGGTTTGTTTCTAAAGTAGAGGCTTGGGAATCTCGGAGCAGTGCACTCCTCTGTCCTCTGCCTCCATTTAGGGATTATGGCTCTGTCAAGGAGCCAGAAAGAACTGCCTAGCCAGCTTTCTATCTCTTTCAGTCTACCAAATCAGTGAGCTGAAATTTAAGATTTTGAAATGTTCAGAACAGAAAAGTTAAAACCAGGGCAGAAAGTATCTGTAATCTAATGGGAGTGGGAGGGGAGTGAGCCTATAAAATCCTGAAGTCCCCTCCTCAGTCCTTGAAGAGAGTTGGGACTGGCCACACTTACCCTGCCTCCTGGCTCTGGGCCTGCACCAGGCCAGGCTGTCTCCTTGGCCAGCTGGTCATGGTCATGGTCATGGTTCATCAGGGCGACCAGGACAAGCTGGAAACAGCCGTTGGGGTAAGGAGGAAGGCCACCCAGCCACACCAGCAGCCCTCCCCCTGTAGGACCAGCCCCACAGTGCTGACGGGCACTTCTGAGTGGGTTGAGGTCCCCTCCAGCTAGGTTGGGGCAGGGAGGCAGCTTCTAGCACCCTCCCGGGGGCACGGTCCCCTGGGCCAGGCCCGCCTGCTGACAGCGGTTGCTGTGGGGCCGGGATTTCCCACGCCGCAGCATGTGCAAGCCAGGTTTTTCTAATTTAGCTCAATCACTTACTCCGGGGCAGGGACCAGGTGTGGGGATTTTATGGTTTAAGAAGGGAGGTGGCGGATGGTTACAATACAATTGCTAACACGGAGTTAATTGGCACTAACCCCCAGATGTGGTGACACCCCCTTTCTGTGCAGTGGTAGTGGGCTTTGCTCTCTTTCTGCTTTGTATCTTGTAGCCGGTGAGGTCACAGGGATTGAGAAAGTGCCACGCGGGGAAAATCCTCCGACAGCCTTGGCGCTCTGGAAGCTGTGGGTTAACGCAAAGAACTGGGAGGAATGGGTACATTTGAACATGGAACAAATGCCTCCTTGACAAATTCTGTTTTCTGTGCATCTTAATTTTTGAGAATGTTTAACATACTTTTGCATACCATTTTTTCATCATATTCTTCTGAGATTTAGACCAGATCTACCTATTTCAACTTGCTTTACAAACAGTAATTGTAAGTGAGCTCATGCTGGAGTTCCAGTCCGTTTACCTGTAAAACTCGTGACCTCTCTGTCCAGGTTCCTCCACTGTCTGTCCCTCAGGTGCAAGCGTGGGCTGTCCTGCTGCTGAAAGCCCCTCCTGTACGTGGCAAGACCACCTTTCCTCTTCAGGATCCTTCTGTGAGATGAGCATGCTGTTCCCCATTTGTTCCTTTTTTAAGGCTAGTCACGAAAATGTTTGCTAGCTTGAACCATAAGAAATTGCCATTTGTGTAGGTTAAACGTCAAATATTGGAGATTTCATATGGTTCAACTTCTTATCTTGGAGAATATCCAAAGTTTGGTTAGTAACAAGTTAATTATCTGGGTATTTCTACCAAGGAACCATTAAGCTGTCTTTCCTGACTAGAAGTCGGGGTGTCTCTGGAGCTGCCTTTTTCTTGAGCCGGGACAGATAGGATTTCTCTGTGGGGGAGGGAGGCTGCAATTCCTGGGAGTGGGGTTCGTGGTGCTATTGAAGAAGTTAAATCAAACAGTGAGCTGTTGAATAAGATGTATTCTAATTTCTCATGAGATTGTTGTTTTAGTAGTAGGACATTTTCTTTAAAAAAAATGGTTTCCTTTTTTGTGTTTTTTAGTTTTTGGTTTTTGCTAATCTTGTTTATTAAAAGTGTCCACAGAGTCATTTTTTCTAGCCACTCTGATCAAGAACTAGCAGTCTTGTAGCACAAGGAGGCATTTTAGGGAGGTCAAGTCCTCCCTGTAAACTTCTTGCAGAGGTCAGTTTTGTTTATTGTGAGTTTATTTTTCTCCAAGAAATAGTTATTAGGTGAAACATTTATTCTTGAAATTAATCTTAACATTTCTTTCATAATGAAATATCATTTTAATTTATTTTCTATTAATGCTTCCTAACTTCTTTATATTTATTTATTAAAAAATTTAGCTTATTTGTATAATATGCATCTTTCAGTAGCCTTGGAGGTCAGTGGCAAAAGCAGAACGATAAAAATAGCACTTTGCCAAAGCAATATTTCACAATGAGTTCAAGAAAAGCAGACCTACAGAAAACTAAGCTCTCTTTTCAGATTCAGAATGTGTGTAGATACTTTCTTCGTGTTCTAAGCCCCCTACTCATGGAGACCCTGTTAGCAGTGTGGCTAGACAGGCTGCAGGAGATGGGCAGCAGGGCTGCTGACCTGGGCCTCTGTGCCTTTTCTGGCAGGCTGTGGGGGGGCTTCCTCGGGCACCTAGGAGTCCCCTCCCCAGGGAAGGGCCTGGCCCTGTGTTGCAGACACCCACGCGAGGCAGCCCCGTGGTGTGAACAGTGTGGATGTCAGCTCACCCTCCCTGTGCTATCTCACAGACGATGGTTTTCAACAGATGAGTTCTGAGTTTTCTTTTTAAAGTGACTGCAATGTCCCCTTTTAAATGAAATATTTAACACTTTAATAATTCCTTCATCACAGCTATTAGCTTGTAGCTATGAAATCCAGTTGCATGACAGTAGTAAAACCTGCATTTTTTAAACCTGCTGGCTAGAAGTAAGTTTTTTGTAACTTCTGTTACAGAGCCTCAGAAAGGATTCTCACATCTGTGGATCTCTGTTGATCCTTTTTGAAAAGGGCCTCTACCAAAGGCCCTGCCAGAGAGTTAGGAGAAAGGCCCCACAGGGTGAATTAGTCATCTCCGCACTGTGTCCTGGATATGGTCCCACTGTGCCAGGTGACTTCCCATGGAGGCTGGGGGTCCTGGGAGGCAGGTAGACTACAAGGAAGGAGTAACATCATTACCTCGGGGCCTCATCAGAGACAGCTCGTTAGAACTGAAAATCCGTCTCGGAGAGCCAAGCAAGGGTAATCATCCCAGCCCCCCGCCCACCCTGCGGCCTTCAGGGGCACAGCACCTCTGTCCCCTGGCTGTCACTCGTGACCAGGAAACAGCCGGCGCACCCTGTCAATGTCCTTGAGCCTGTCTTGGTGTGCTTCACATCTGCTTTGTGAGTCGTGAGTCTGGCCCGAGTTTGTCCACAAAGGGTGTTGCAGGAAGAGGGCGGATTTTCTCTAGCCTCCCCTACAGATCCACAACAGGCGGCCGCTTGGTGCTTGCAGGCGCTTGTGCTGATGTTTTCCCCAAACTTAAAAAAAAAAATTATCAATTTAAAGAGAAGAGCTAAAACGGGAGATGCATTACAGGTTCTGGCTGGTCACCATCACTGTCCTCCCGTATTTTAAGTGAGGGCTTGTAAAAATGGTTGACCTGGTGGGATGTTACCTGGTGGAGCTGGAAGGTGTGTAAACCTCCTGACGCCCGCTTATTGATTAGAACAAGCTAACAACACTGCACTTAAATGAGGTGGGAAGGAAACAGCTGGCGAAGAGGAACTTCTTTCAGCCCCAGAGCTGCGGGGCCGCCCCTCAGGGAGCAGATGTGGAGATCGGGTCTGAGGCCTTCTGAGGCCGACGCTGGGAAAGGCGAAGATGAAAAGAACGAATCAAAAGCCTGAGAGAGGATGGCAGGCCACCAAGTTCAAGGTGCCGGGAAGATCGTCAGATGTCTCCAATCAATACAGGAGGCCGCTGCCAGGAGCAGCCCCTCACCTCTGCCATGGAGAGTAAAACCCAACCTGTGTTTGCAGTTTAGAGCCAGAGAGAAGAGATAAGCGGGAATGTTTAAGAACAAAAGTGGGGCAGGAATCAGTGAAATCACGTGATCTTTGGGGTGTAAAGTGAGCAGTCATCTTCATCGGGACATTTCAGGACTTGACTCACCGTCTCCCAAGAATCCCTCCCCTGTGGAACTAGAAGACCAGCCCGCACCATCCTTCTTCCCTTTTCAGGGCTGTTCCCAGGAGAGTGCCGCTGTCTTCAGATGGTCCCTTCTGTCTGGGGTCTAGGCCCTGCTTTCATGGGACCAGCAGCTGGTGCGTGTCCCTTTCCTAGAGGAGAGATGCACCCCTCTGGGGGATCATCACCCTCTCCCGGTTGCCTGGCCCCAGCCACATTTGAATATTTACATCACTTCCAGCCCCTCAGTGGAACAAAAATGTTAGATTACTGGGATTCTGTGTCCTGGGTTGAAGGCTTCTCTGGGTTGGGAGCTCCTAGCCGGAGCAGAAAGGAGCACCGTTTCGGCAGGGTGCATGTTCCGCAGAGCCCCCGAGGGGTGGTGGCTCTTGCTGGCACCATGGCAGCTCTCCTGGTTTGTTGTGGCTCCGTCTGTGTGGGGCTAGCCCCGTGGATTGCCTGTTCTGGCCAAGCCAGCTCAGAAACAATCTGCACTTCACTGTCAGTTCTTCAGCTTGACTGATTGACTACATTTTGGCGTATTGGTGAATTTCATGGGCCAAAGAGCCTGAGGTTCAGATTATGTCTCTGTTCGTTGTTTCATATTTTATTATGCAGTTTCCTGCCTGGCAGTTTTCATTAGTACTTGTGTAATCTTTGTACTGTGCAACCATCTTGGACAGGGAGAGAGTTTTTAAAGTTTCAACTATGATTCATTCAAGCCAACAGCTTTTTCAAGTTAGTCTTGTATCTCAGGCCCTTCATCTGGGGGTGTATGTGTCAGAATGCTCTAGAAAGCTTACTCATAATATTGTGCCTACAGTTTCTATACTTCTCACTGCTCCCCAAGATACATGAAAATCTTAGGATGGCAAAATATACATATGTATATTTATGTGTGTGTGTATGTATATGTGTATATATATGTATATGCCCTATTTTGAGAATGATTGCTCTAAAGGAATTTATTGAAATGGATCCGGCTCTTACCAGTGCTTTTGCTGTGTGCTTCACCCTAAACCAAGTTTAACATTCCTAATTTAATAATGATTCTTGTTTGAGACACATAACCATGCATATTTAAGAAGTACTTTGCTCTTGTAATTAACAACCTAAATAAGTTCTAGGTTGTGCATATGTCTGCCTGATCTAGAGCTTTGCACATAGCCAGGTGAAAAGGTTGGAGAGCCAATATATCATTCATCTTTTTGATTTGGAAAGAATGAGCAAGACAGGCTGCATGTCAACACCTCAACTGTGAGCTTATGGAATCATATCAGGTCGATGCCCCCCAGTGTCTAAAGCCTTGCCAGGTGCTGGCACTTCGCCAGGATGCACCAGGGTGGAGTGCCAGCAAAGCTAACCAGAGCCTTCAGAAGGTATCCAGATACTTTTGTCCAAAAGTGAGTTTTTTCTTTGAAATACCCCAGATGGGTGAAGCTCTAGGTTCTTCTGGAGACCCATGAGCAATAGAAATGGCCAGTAGAGGGAACAAAGTTGCTTCAGGTTCTGGATGCTGACCTGCTTCTTCATATATGGAATGTAGATCCAGTCCTGGGGTCGCTGTGATGGAGTTTAGATATTCATATAACTCAAACAGTGTCGCCTTACTCAAGGGGGAAATCGTAGTAAAGTGCACACCCCCTCCCGTGGAGGAGAATTTCTTCCATCGGTACCAGCTCCTGAGATGCTAATAGTGAGTAGAACAGAACCACAGACCACTGGACTCCAAGAAAATTCATGGTCTCCCTGTGCAGAGAGCCCTCTGACTAATCAGTAATTACCATGGGCTCCTGGGAAGCCTAGTTAAGTGAAAGTTTCATCCTAAATCTAAGAGGTGGTCAGATCCTACGTTCCCTGAGGTTTCCATGAATCAGGCAAAAAAATGAACTTGAGAGTGCCTTCACTCAAGGCCACTGGGGTCACACAGTATAATTTAACCAAGCTTGAAAGGTAACCACAAAGACTGTTTGAAAGTCAGCTACTTTCAAACCTTGTAGGATATATGTAGGGTCTCTATTCCAAATAAATAGTACTTATAATTGAAATTATTACAGGGCTGCTTTTATGGGAAAACACTTGCATTAAAATGTAACTGTTACCTCTAGCATAATAATTAAATAGCAGACCAGTGAAAGTTTCTATTAAAAATAAAGCTCATCCTAATTATGTTCACGCATTTAGAAAGGCCATCTGCAATGTCTGCGTGTTGGACTTGGGTGTACTTCACCTCAAAAAAGGAGCAGGGAATCAGGTTTCTGCCTACTGGAAATGTAAATTGCATTGTCACTTTCTTCAATAAGTTTTCATTTGAAATGGTCTTTGAAAAATAGGAATTTTCTATCAAGTCTATATTTTAAAGTAAAAAAGACTTTTTACTTAAGTGCGTTTTTAAAATTATTGCCACTGTAGTCATTAGAAAAATGTGTGCTGCTTCCAAAGAGAATGTTTAAATTAATATTTTTGTTGTCATAAAATGTTGTATATTCACATTTTCAGGCAGTTACTGCATTTTGATATCATCCTAGCAATAGTAAACAGAATTCTCTCTCCTACCTGGGTTTATAGAGAAAATGATATGTTAATGACGTACATAGTATTGGACTATAAGTTGTCAACATGTTAAAGATGTAAATATTGATATAAAATTAATGTCAGTAGTGCTGTAAAACCATCTGTAGGAACCCAAAGTGTAAAAACTATTAATTTGAATGCTTTAGCACACATAATTTTTACCTGCAACCCTTACGTTCAAGCTAACTCAGAATATAAGATTTACGAGTACACGTTCCCCTTTAAAGGTCGTGTTTCTCATGTCAGAATAGAAAAATCAGATATTTACGTGGAGGAGAATCGTCTCTCTTTTGGAGATGTGAGGCCGTCAGTGTGGCTTCCCTGATTGCGTGGGGTGGGGTCACCAGGACAGAGCAGACAGGAGGCTCAGCTCAGTGGGGCGCTGTGTGATGTTTTAATGCCACACAAAATACTTCTGAAGAAGAAAATTGAAGAAAAAAGTAGAGGAAAGGAAGTCTCTTTAGCTCTTTAATACCTCACTCCGTTACTGAAGTCCAGATCAGTCCCAAATATGTATCTCTAGTGAGCCCTGCCCCTCAGCCAGCAGAAAAATATACAGTATCCCCATTACTATGGCAACTACTTTTTCTTTTCTTGAGTACTGCCGTTAACTGTTGTACAAAACACATACCGTGTAAAGAAGAGGACCTACCCCTAGATGTGTGTGTGCGTGCATCCTCAGCTTTCTCTAAGGATGCACACTCCGTCCTCGGCTGGGCTACGCTGGTCCAGCTGCACGCTTTTCTTCTCAGCCTTCCTCGCACTTTTGGAGTAAGACCCAGCAGCTGAGCTTAGGAGACACAGGCCTCCTTGCTTGGCCAAGACGTATACTTTTCACAGGAAATTTGCATCTCTTCCTCTTTTTACAATAAAATATGCAAGAACCAACATAAATGGCATATCCCCCACCCCTTTTTTTCCCCAAGAATTGGGCCTTTGATGTTCAAGAGCAGCTAATATTAAAGCCTGTCCCTAGCAGGCTGTAGAAACTGCACCTATTTATGACAAATGTAAAACAGCACAAATCTAGCTGAATATGATGGTATCATTAGTTTGTGAATCGCATCCTTGAAAATAACTGTGGAGGAGCCAAATCGGTTTAAAAGAAGATAACAAAATGGTTTAAGCTACTTAGGTTGAATGCCAATTATATTTTAATATTCAACTGAGCATATTTTACTAAGAAAAAAGGCCGCGTTGACGCATGCATAACTCATTGGCAGCGTCGGCCAGCTGTGCCACTCTACTCTCCGAATCACTTTGTGCATTTTAGTAGCATGGTAATTTAGTAGAGAACTACCTGAGTGATGGCATTTTCAATGAGCAGGTAATCTACAGAGAATTTTTATATGGTTATGAGTTCTGTGCTTTAGCCCGGCAACACAAAAATACATCAAGACCAATTACGGTATCAACTTTCAGTGTGGTACCCTCGCCACGCAAGTGCATGTATTTCTGCCCCAGGCATTTCAAATTGCATCTAATTTGAAATCTTTGGGGTTTTAATTAAATTTCAGAATATATGGAATTCTTCATTAGTACCTGCTCTGAATAGCAGATTATCCTTCTCTCAGTCTCTCGTTAAAGAAGTCGG
This sequence comes from Tapirus indicus, assembly GCA_031878705.1. Taxonomy (NCBI): domain Eukaryota; kingdom Metazoa; phylum Chordata; class Mammalia; order Perissodactyla; family Tapiridae; genus Tapirus; species Tapirus indicus. The sequence continues at coordinate 3,804,410 of CM062921.1, read as the reverse complement.
CTGTGGTAAATAGCATGTTCAGGAACTGATCATTTGTGGGGCCTGGGTATTGGAACAGAAATAGTGAAATGCAAAATAATATCAAAAAGATTATTAGTCCAGGGAGAGTCTCTTGATTTGTATTTTAATGGAATTTTACATTTCTCTTAATGATTTGCAAATTGTCCTCTGATTATAAGATGCATTAAGCTTTTCATTTTAATGGCAAAGACACAGCCATTAGCAGAATTTTTTTTTCTGTCTTCTTTTTAGAGTGCTTCCCTGCAGCAGATAAATATTGAAACCATTAACACCTTTTGATGTTCATCACAGCCTGCATCCTGGGCCCGTGCCTGGCTCACTGTGGTCTCTCGGTGTTAACACCTGGCCGGGGGCTCCTGCCTCTTCACCTGGCTGTGTTTCCTTTTCCAGAATATAGGATTTTTAAATTTTCATTGGTGGTCTTGTTTGTTTGTGTGAAAGCTAATGCATTTAAATATTATTAATGGCCCAATTTGTATTAATAAAAGTTCTCTTCAGCATGAAGGTTGATGGTGCTCACAGCTCCCACCACACTCTGGTCTTTGGGGCTGGAACGAGGGAGAGCCGAGAGGTACGCCTGTGGAGCATTCAAGAGCAGAGACTCACCTTACCACTCTGGATGTTTCCATGTGAATGCACGTGCAGTGAGACAGCTGCCCAGAATTCTGACCGCAGCTCGACCCCGAAAGCAGGCACACTCGCCTTTGGTTTGGCCTCTGAGATGATGTCTTGGTTTTCAGGCCAAGACTTCTAGTCCTTACAGGATGTGTGTGATTTACATGACCGGAGCAGCCGGGCAGGAATCCTCTCTTCTGCTCCATCCACTCACGGGGCTCGGGGAGCTTTGGGCTCTGACCTGTGAAATGGCGACGGGCTGAGGGGTAGCGACTCTTTGGGCTGGTGGCTCATTCCTCAGAGCCCTGTGGACCCCGGCAGCCCTGTTGGAGTGTGTGATGGAGGAAAGCAGGGCCGCCTCCCAGGGGAGCCAGGTGAGGCCCGTGCCCTGCCAGCCCTCGGTTTTCCAGGGCGGATCTTCACGTGAGGCCGAACGGCTGACCTGAGTGGCGTCTCTGTGCGGCCGGGGCTGTCCGTGGCGCCCCCGGACACGGCCGCCTCCGTGGGGATCTGAGGGGCGAAGCCAGGCTCGCGCGCGCCCTCCCTGTGACTTCTCCCGGCGGGTGTCGTCTTCGCAGATGTCCGGGCGCTCGTCCACGTGCCGCGCTGGCCTGCCATCACCCCACGGGACCCTGCTTCTGTGTCAGGCTGTGAGGTGGCGTGCTCGGCCTGTGTGGAGCCTGGGGATCGGCCGGGGAAGCTTCCGTGCTGTGTGAGGGGCTGCGTCGCGGCCGCCCGGTGTGCCGGGTCAGCGCCGTCTCTGACTGCCCTTTGTCTCAGTCGGCTCGGGCTGCCGTCACCAACACCGCAGGCTGCGTGGCTTACGTAGCAGACGCTTCTCCCACTGTCCTGGGGCTGGGCGTCCGAGACCAAGCCGGCTGCCGGTGAGCCCCCCTGCTTGACTTGCAGGCGGCTGCCCTCCCGCCACCTCTTCACGTGGCCATCCCTCTGTGCACAGCCTCCACGGGGGTCTTCTGTGTTCTTTTCTCCTCTTACAAGGACACCAGTCGGATGGAGGAGGGCCCACCCTAACGGCCTCATCTTAACTCAGTCACCTCTTTCAAGGCCAAGTACAGTCATGCTCTGAGGTACTGGGGGTTGGGACTTCAACATGTGAATTTGCAGGGGACACAGTTCAGCCCACAACAGCCTTTCTAAGCCTCTGTTCCCCATCAGTAAATTGGGGACAGTGGTAATGACATGTAAAGTTGTCATGAAGGTGAAGTGAGACCACCCGAGACCCAGGACAGGAACCATCTGCCTTCCTGGAGGAGGGTTTTCTCCAGAATCCCAGCAGTGGTTAGCAGCCAGAGACACCTGGCCCTGCCCAGCCGTGTGAACTGAGTGAAGACGTCACTCCTATTCTGAGTGCTGTCCTTGGCATCCAACAGAACTTAGCAAGGACGCCCTCCTCCTTGTACTGGGGATGCATAGTCGGTTACAGGACACACGGCTGCTGCAAACCCACCACTATTCACAGAGGCCAGCTAACTAATAGAGCCAACCGTATTGTAACTGGAAGAAGAACTACCTGTCATCCACTCACTGCTGAGGCCTAGGCCACAATAAATGGCCACAATGAAAGGACTTCTAGACTCTGGGACAAGAAGATCAAAGCAAGTGGCTCTGTAGGCAGGCCACACAGAGCCACAGCCAAGGGTGAGCATGTCCGGGAGAGCCGTAGCCATTTCCAGCACTATGAACACTCGATTGTCAGTTCTCTGACTTCGGTTCACCTGCCATGGCTTCAGGCCATCCTTCTAAGCATGGTTCTTGCTCTGCAGAAGAGAAAGTGAGGGGATATAGGATAACGGGGCATCCAAGTGTCAACACCAGGTCATGTGCGGAAAGGCGTGCCTTGTGTTTTTTAGTGAATTCCCGGCATAACTGTTTTCATATCCTTCTTCATCCTACAAGAAGAGGATAGCAAAAGCATCCAGTTGATGAAGACTATTTTGAGTGTTTTATTCCTTGGTGGAACATTAGGCCCCCGAGAAAAGGCCTGGAACCTTTGGCTGAGGCACTGCATGAACAGGGGAATCACATCTGTTGCACTGGCTGCTGTATCTCGGGGGCACATACAGTCCTGGGCACGTGGTGGGGTTCAGGAAATATTTCTTGAGTGACTACTGATGCAGATGGCCTCTGGACCTGATCATCCTTGCATCCTTCCCCTGCCCATCCCCCCAGCAGTGCTGTTAGAACCTGGATTTCCATGGCTCGCATGTTGCAGTGAAGCATTCCCCTGGCCCCTCCCCTAAAGTCTAAGCCCCTTTGGCAGTAGCTCAGCCTTCCGTCTCCTTTTGTCTGCACCACTCGCAGAAGCACGTGTGAAGGGTTCATTGAGTAAGTTGCCCTCCTCGTGTGCAGACTTCCTTCTGATAAAGACCTTCTCAAGCCTGCCTTGAGGTCTTGCTCTTTCTCCTTCATACACAGGCACAGCCATAATGGTTGATAGAACCGGTTCTGCTTGCTGGGGTGGACGGTGGAGGGCATCCAGAAAGGCTGGATCTCACGTGGAGAGTTGTAGGGGCGCCTTCCTGGGAACAGGGCACAGGAGCAAAGGTCTGAGCAGGCCCCATCCCCAGGTGTGTGACTGCCCCCCAGGGGGCTGCCTCAGAGCTGACCCTCAGACCACCTACGTCCAAGGCCAGAGCCCTTCTCTGAGGTCTTGCACATGGCCTCGCCGTGCAGCTGTGCCAAACCCCTGCCACTCCCGCCCCGGGCACTGCACACACGCCATTTCTGAGCCTGCCACAGGGCGCCTGTAGTGCTTGTATAAAACCTTGAGTTTCTAAATTCAGCAATTTTAACCTTGGATCCTAGAAAAACTTCAAACTCTGAGTGTATGTTAGAGGTTTGAGCTGTTTGCTCTCGCTCTCAGCCTGGCATGATGACTCTCTGAGAACTTTTTGTAACTTGTCTGTCTTGCTGACTTTGCTAAGCTAATGAGGGCATCGTCGTGTCTGCCTCTCCTGCCAACCAAACATCTAATGCTAGGCCTCCCATGGAGCCCGCAGTGTTCAGTCAAGGTTGTCTTCTCCCATGCTGTCCCCCAACACCTTGCAAAAAGAAATCAAGGCAATACCGCCCCCACCCAGTCACTCTGTTGTTTTGGCTGCTGCCACACACAGAGAGTTTGCAGGGCTCTGAGTTCAGCGGAACACAAATGGGGTTTCAGAAGGCACAAGTAGACTCCCCGTAAACTGTGGAGGAACCTTGTGTAGGCCAGTTGGGTAAAACATAGTTCTATTGGATGTTAACAGATGTCCCACCAGGAAATGATTCCATGACCAAAAACCTTGGGAAATTTTAAACAAAGCTAAACAGGTGTTTTTGTAACAGGACTTCTCAGAGCCTTTGACATACGTGTATACCGTTGATGGTCAAGAAGGTCGGTAGTTCGTAAGTTTTCCAAACGTCCCCAAATGCAGAGCCTTCTCCCACGGCTCCTCACGTTAGCATCTTATGGGGGCTAATGTTCCTCCCAGCGCAGTCTGAGGGGCTCTGGCCTGTGGAACTGCCACAGAAATGAATTAGACATCCTGGCTTGAGCTCTGGACACTGGGGAGATTTCAGGAAATGTCCAGCTTTGTAGAGAACCCCTGGGAGGTGGGCCGGGACTGCAGCAGCTGTGCGGCCCTCCCCCCGGGACCACATGTGCCCTGGCCCTTGCTTCCAAAGACAGGTGGAAGGAAGCATGAAGGAGCGTCAGGAGTCAGGATCCCCACTTCCCAGCTGCCTCAGACACTGTTGTTAGTGACCTTTGATGAGTTATGCCTTTTTATACAACGGAGTCAGAATTCCTAGAAATTATTCAGCACAACACATTTATTAAATGGCTTCCCCCAGACTTAAAAAATAATAATAAATGTCACCCTCTTCAAAGTAAAGATTAGTTGGGAGCGTGGGGATTCCAGGCCTCCCAGTGAGCCCCTCCCCTGTTAGTCCGGGGGGAAGCGAATGCCATTCACTGGCAGAGCTCTCGGCCACACCATGAGAAAGGAGTTCAGGTGATCCATCATTCAACAAATATTTATTGAGCTATAAGCAAAGCTGTCTTCTAGGCTCTTGGAATTTAGCAGTGAACAAAACAAAGCTCTGGCCTTATGAAGCTTATATTCTAGTGGGAAATATGTATATTTATGTGTGTGTATATATGTGCATATACGTGTATATTTTGTATATATCTCCTAGACTGTCACGGAGTGATGTAATTGCTTTGAAGAAATGTAAACCAGGCCACAGGGATGAAGAGGGATGGGGGTGAGGATGGTAAGGGTTACTTTGGAAAGTATGATCAGAGAAGGAGCATAGACTACAGATGCTTGGATGTTTCCTCCTCTTCCCTCTCATGTTTTAAAATTTCAGCATCAAGAAAACTATGTAAAGGGGCCAGCCCAGTGGCATAGTGGTTAAGTTCACACACTCCACTTTGGCAGCCTGGGGTTCGCAGGTTTGGATCCCAGGTGTGGACCTACATACCGCTCATCAAGCCATGCTGTGGCAGGCGTCCCACATATAAAGCAGAGGAAGATGGGCATGGATGTTAGCTCAGGGCCAATCTTCCTCAGCAAAAAAAAGAGGAAGATTGGCAACAGATGTTAGTTCATGGCCAATCTTTCTCACCAAAAAAAAAAGAAGACTATGTAAATAAATACCTTTTGAATCATTTTTTTATCAGATGAGGAGAGAAGCAATTTTAAGTGTGTCATTAAGAATAATTGTTGAACACATTGATGGCAGGTTGATATTTTCATTATCTCTATGAAATATTTACTTCAGACAAAAGAATATTCATAATGGTTTGCAAGGTATAAATGATAAAGGGAAGACTCACATGTACCCTGCCCAGGTTAAGGCACGGCACACCACCAGCCATGCAGAGCCCCCATGTGCCTGGCCACAGCTGCCTTCCTCTACCCCCTGCTGTGCTCTGCCATTTATGTGAATGGAATAATGCTGACATCTCCTTGTGACTTGCTGCTTTCAATCAGCATTTTTGTGAGACTCATCTACTTTGAATCCTATAGAAATACTTCACGAATAACTAACTGCATAGTATCCCATATTGTGAATGTGCCATAATTTGTTTCCTATATGCTCTGTCAGTAGACATTTGGGTTCTCATTTTTTGCCTTTATAACTAACAATGCTACAGATATTCTAGTGCATGTGTCCTAGTGTTCCAGGTGGCTGGAATTTGTGGGCGGAATACTGGAGAAGAGGGAGTTACAGAGAAAGAGTTCCGGAAAGCTGCATGGTGTTCCCTTGAGTTTGTTGCAGAATACTAAGTCATATGTGCATGGGGAAACCATGTGAAGCCTGGCAAGTAATTCCTAGGGAACTAAAGTTGAATAATTCCCAGAGGAGTGAACATCAGTAGAAGTAGTAAATATGTGGGAAAGCAGGAAAAAATCTTTTCTTGGTTATTTTCTTTAAAGGATGATAAACTGTTCACATTAAAATTAATAACAATGAATTTGGGTTTTGTAATATACGTAGAAGGAAAATATATAACAGTATCACAAAAGGGTAGGACTGGGGAAATGGAAATACATTGTTATAAGGTTCTTACATTATTGTGAGCAAGTGTTATGTTAACTGAAGGCAGACTTTGATAAGTCAAAGATGCCTGTTACAAATCCTAGAATGCCACTAAAAAATAAAACCAAAACGTGTAGTTCATAGGCCAATACAGATGATAAAATGGAATACTAATTTAAAAAATAATCTAAAAGAAAGCAGGAAAAAGGAAAAGGAGAACAGATAGGATAAATAGCAAGTTGGTAGATTCGAACCCAAGCATATTGATAATTATATTAAATGTAAATGGTCTTAAGATTCAAATAAAAAGGCATAGATGAACAGACTAGATTTAAAAAGCCGGATCCCGCTATATATTTTGTACAATACACAAATAATTTAACAGGATAAAGACAGAGTTCTGTGCAAAAAGAAAAAGGCATTCATATCAGAAAGGAATGAGTACAACTGTCTTCATTTTCAGATTATATAATTGTTCATATAGAACATCTTAAAGAATTTTGAGAACCTTTTGGACTAACAAAAACTATTAAACTAAGTGAATTTAACAAAGTTGAGGATACAATTTTAATATAAAAATTTATTTTTATATAATTAAATTAACAGACATTTACAATTAGTGTCAAAAACATAAAGTTTAGGATTTACTTTAATGAAAGATATGCAAGACTTCTCCACTGAACAGTATAAAACTTGGCTGAGAGAAATTCAAGAGTACCCAAATATATGCATATACCGTGGTCATTGGAAAAGCCAGTGTTGCCAAGAGGTTAGTTCTTCATGAACTGCTCTCTATATTCAGTTCAATCCAGCTTTTAAATTCCCAACTGATTCTAAAATTATAAGAAAATGCAAAGAGCCTAGAATATCTAAAATGGTGAGGTTGTAGGACTTAAATTACCTGATTCGGTGCTTACTACAAGCCTTCTGTAATCAAGGCATTGTGCTGCTGTCATAAGGATGAAAACTCAGAGCAGAAGAACAGAATCTACACTTTTATGATCATTTTATCTTTGAGAAAGACTCCACATAGGTCAATGAGGAAAGTAAAAATCTTTTCAACAAATAGTGCTTGAACAACTGGATATCGTCTGCCAAAAAAAAAAATTTACTTTGACCACTAGCTCACACTGTCTGTAAAAGTTAATTTGGGATGTATAATATACCTAGATATAAAGCTGAAAATCTAAAGCTTTTAGAAGAAAACATGGAGAATATCTTCATGATTTGAATAGACAAGAATTTCAGATAACACAGAAAGATAAAGCTATGAAAGAAAATATCAATAAATAGACTCTCAAAAGCAAAAGACATCATTAAGAAAATGAACAGGAAAACCACAGAGTAAGAGAAAATATTTACCATACATATATCCAATAAAGGATTTGTACATAGGGTATGTGAAGACTCCTATGACTCCATAATAAAAAGACAGACAACCCAGTAAATAACTGGACAAAAGACTTAACAGGCTCTTCACAAAGGAATATGTATGTATTGATCCATAAATACATGAAAAAGTGCTCATTGTAAAATTAAAACACTTATTTACATTAGCACCCCAAAACTGAAATATTTAGATTAAATATAACAAAATGTGTGCAAGATCTGTGAGGAGAGCTACCAGTCTGATGGAAGAGATCAAAGAAGAACTAAATGAATGGAGAGAAATTCCATGTTCATGGATTTGCAATACTGTCAAGATGTCAGTTCTTCCTGACTTGATCTAGAGATTCAACACAATCCCAATTAAAATTCCAGCAAGTTGTTTTGTGGATATCAACAAACTGATTCTAAAGTTTATACAGAGAGGCAAAAGACCCGGAATAGCCAACACAATACCGAAGTAGAAGAACAAAGTTGGAGGACTGATACTACCCAACTTCAAGACTTAACTGAAAAGGTGCAGTGATCAAGACAGTGTGGTACTGGCAAAGAACAAATAGGTTGATGGTACAGAAGAGAGCCCAGAAATAGACCCACATTAATATAGTCAACTGATCTTCAGCAAAGGAGCAAAGACAAGAGAGTGGAGAAAAGATAGTCTTTTCAACAGATGGTGCTGGAATAACTGGACTTCCGCATGCAAAGAAATGAATCTAGACACAGACCTTACACCCTTCACAAAAATTAATTAAAATGGATTACAGACTTAAATGTAAAACACAAACTAAATCTCCTAGAAGATAACATAGGAGAAAACCTAGATGACCTTGGGTATGGTGATGCCTTTTTAGATAAGACACCAAAGGCATTATCCATGAAAGAAATAATTGATGAGCTGGACTTCTTAAAATTAAAAACTTCTGCTCTGCTAAAGACAATGTCAGAAAATGATAAGACAAGCCACAGACAGGGAGAAAATATTTGCAAAAGACACATTTGATACAGGACTATTACCCAAAATTTACAAAGAACCCTTAAAACTCAACAAGAAAATGAATAACCCAATTAAAAAGTGAGCCAAAGACCGGAACAGACATCTCACCAATGAAGTTATACAGGTGGCAAGTAATCATGTGAAAAAATGTCCACCATCATATCTCATTAGGAAATTGCAAATTAAAATAATGATGGGCCGGCCCCATGGCCTAGTTGTTAAATTCAGTGCTCTCCACTTTGGCAGCCCGGTTTCGGTTCCCAGGTGCAGACCTACACCACTCGTCGGTGGCCAGGCTGTGGCAGCGACCCACATACAAAATAGAAGAAGACTGGCACAGATGTTGTTAGCTCAGGGTGAATCTTCCTCAAGCACAAAGAGGGAGATTAGCAACAGATGTTAGCTCAGAGCAAATCTTCCTCACCAGAAAAATAAATTATAAATAAAAATTAAAATAAAATAATGAGATACCACTACACACCTTTTCAAATGGCCAAAATCCAGAACACTGACACAAATGGTGAGGATGTGGAGCAACAGGAACGCTCTGTCGTTGCTGGGGAGCAAAATGGTACAGCCACTTTGGACGATAATTTGACTTGCTTACAAAACTAAGCATACTCTTACTATTCAGTCCAGCAATCACACTTTTTTATATTTACCCAAAGGAGCTGAAAACGTATGTCCACACAAAAACCTTTACACAATGTTTATAGCAGCTTTATTCATAGCTGACGAAACGTGGGAGGAACCAAGATGTCCTTTAGTAGCTGACTGGAAGTCTGTCAGTCATCAGCATGTCCCACAGGCGCCTCTAGGGCCCCGTAGGAAGGACTGACCATGCTGAGCCCCAGGGCACGGCGAGGGAAAGGAAGCCTCAGAGCCAGGCCTTTGGGCCCTGTCACTGAATTCCGCTAAGCCAGAGAGCCAAGCAAAGTTACCTTTCCGTTTTGAACTCGGCAGTCACAACAGTCCCACCCAGCCAGCTTCCCTTGGCGGGCAGAGGACGGCACAGAATCTGGCCATGTGGAGCCCAGGGTGCCGGCAGCCCGTTGGCTTGGCCATGTATGCAGGCAGGTGCCAGCAGTGCCGCGGGCCAGCCTGAGCTTCCGTGTCGGTAGCCATGGGGTGAATAACAGAAGCGACTAATCAAATTATAGAGTACTTCATTTAACTAATATTTCCAGTCTAATGCTGATGAGGACACAGAGATGGGTTCATCTGGGTGTCAAACAGCATTCCTGAAAATTGTCGGTTCTCCACCTTTTCCTGCGTGCACATTTTTGTGTTGAACCACGCAAAAGGCCTGTTGTTCCAGCACTGTCAACAGCCCTTTCAGAAGGTGCTTCTCTAGGTCTGTTCTGTTTGTTGGCAGGGCTGCGTGCACATCAGGCCGGGCTGGGCCACAGGTTGGCATAATACGGATGCCACAGTTGGATGACACCCCACAGAGCATTTCTGGGTCCCTGGACGCTCGAGGGGCAGAGACAGTTTATACATCCATGTCATTCTTTATTTTTAAGCAGCAGTGAGGAGATTTTGTAGGGCAGTAAGCCCACGAGGCAGTCCTCCATATAAAACTGCCAGAGTCCAGGGCTCCCAGATTTCAATTCTGTGGTCCCCCTGCCCTCACTGTGGCTCTCTGTGTCTCCTTGACAGTCACGCACTGTCAGCTGCTGGTGCCCTTCTCTCTAGCTGAAACTTCACCTCCTCTTCCCACCATTGCCATGGTTCACGTTTACACGTACCTTTCTGCACACACACTGTCTCTGAAGAGGGGCTGATTTTGCTTCACAGTCCTGCCCCGTCTCCCAGGTTCAGGTCAGGTGGTCAGCTTCATGCTCATGAACTATGGCTGTAGTTCAGTTGGTAGCTTACAGTTGCTGAGTGCTTTTAATGTGACGGGGACTCTTAAATGCTTTGTGCAGATTTTATTTCCATTTAGTCCTCACAACACTGGGATCCTCATTTTCAAGTTGAAGAAACTGAACTTTAGAGAATTTAGCTCCAACAGTAAGTGGCACAGATGAGACTCAAAGTCACGTCCATGTAACTACAGAACATGAGCTCCTGATCCACACACTGAAAAGGGCAGATTCGCCGTGGAATCTTTGCTGGCCAAGCAGTGACCACAGAGAGCCATGTGCAGGTGGAGTCTGGCTCCTGGCTCAGACTTTGAAACATGAGCTGGTTTTGAAGTTGGCCATAGTTTCTGTGTTGACCACTCCATAGTCATGAGGGTGACCTCTGACATCACAGCTTCGCTGCTTACCCTGAGGTGTCTTACATCCTAGGTCACATTTGATTTCTTGGCTAATTCTTCCAACACCAAAAGCAACAGCCACATTCAGACAGAATATGAAAAGTGGTATTGGCATTCTTCACAGAACCTTCTGGAAGAATTTGAGCCTTCAGTAATGTACGTCTGAAACTTTTTAAAGTTTTCAGTGATAGATGCACACCTGATATTGCAAATTCAAAGGTGAACTTTTTCAGTTTTGTCTCTTTGCTGTTGAAAGTGAAAAATCTCTATCTCACCCCATAATATGGTAATGGAGTCTCAGGTGAATGAAAAGACTTGTAATTGAGTTGCTAAATTTGAATGGGAACATAGTGGTGTTTAAAGGGATTGTGGGACTTAGAACTATGTAATGAGGTTTTTTTCTGTGATGGTAGATTTTGTCTCTGTCTTTAAAGTGGTCTCTGAGCTTTGAGATACTGATGCTGCTTTTGAGAATTTGGGAAATGTGGCAAAAACTGTTGGAGCTGATTTTAAGATTGTTGTAATGTGCCATCTTGTTACTGTAGTCAGTTAATGAAGGTAAAATTGTGACTTTTGGTCCATCAGGGGTTCCCTGCTGAATTCTGAAATGCCAAGATGCTATCTAGAAAAGAGATGTGTGATGACCCGTCTCCCAGATGACCCCTGATGATCCTTACCTCTGCTCTTCACGCTGAGTGACCCATAGAGTATTGGCAAAAGTGATCACATGACTTGGAAAGCTAGGTCATAAAATGCATTGCGTCTCCCAGTGCCTTCTTGGATCACTTATTCTGAGGGAAGCCAGTTGCCATGTCATGAGGACACTCACGCAGCCCTTTGCAGAGGCCCATGTGGGGAGGAACTGAGGCCCCCCAGCCAACAGCCAGCACCAGTTTTCCAGACACATAGAAATGGGTGAGAAAAAAGGCTGAAGAAGAACCTTTTCAGATGCTGACTTTTCTGGGAGGGGCATCCAGAGGAGGCCCAGGGTCCGAGTAGAAAGGCTAAAGCCAGGCCCATGGGGAGTCCTGGTAAGGAGGCCAGGTCAGCAGTGGCAGACACCATTGTAGTGTGGCCAGGAGAGAAGGGGGACTGAAGGGAGCAGACCCAGCAGGTACTGGGCTGCCGCGAATGGGCTTCCCTCCTGCTGGTGGTCAACTTGGGTGAGCTCAGGGCTTTTGTGTGAGCGTGAGAGAGGGTTTTCCTGCCCCGTGGCTTAAGGCCAGCCCTAGATAAAGATAACATGGTTGTTCCATCCCCTGCTTTAAACCCTGCACCGTCTCCCAGTCCTACCAGGTAAGACCCAGAATGCCAGGGGCCCGCTGTGTGGTATCCACCTCCTGGACCCCGCTCTTAGGTCTCACGTGCACCCCTGCATTGGCCCCCCCCTCCCTCCTGGCATGCACCCCCTGTCCAGAGCCCGTCACCTGCTCACCTGCAGGTCTCAGCACAGTGTCACGTCCTCAGGGGATCCTTGCCTGGCCATTGTCCCATTGTGCTGCCCCATCATCATACCTGACTCTGCTCTCCTGGTTCTTAACACATTTAGTTGTGTGACTGCTTGGCACTCACACCACAGCTGCACCCCTACTCCACGAAGATGGAGATCACCCCTGCCTTGCGACCCAGTGGCCCCCACCATGGAGGTCACCACGTGGTAGCTACTCATTGAGTATTTATTGAATAAGTAAGAAACCAATTAATAAACTAAGTAATTGATAAATCTACACTGGGTCTTTTTTTCCGCCACCTTGTGTGAGCCTAATTTGGAACATCACAGTTTACACAGGACAACCTGCTCTTAGGTGACATTAGCCATCCCCATATTGCAGCAAGGTGGCCCTGTTCCTACCAGGGTGCCAATGGTCCTCAGCTGCCGCTGGGCTGGATTGAGTAGTTAGGGACAGCTACAGGCTCTGCCCATATTTCCCCAGCAGCAGCACTGGGCTGGTGACAGCAGCCACACCCCTCTTGTGACACCTGTGAGATTTGCAGGTGCAGTCTTCAGCCAACGAAGAATGGATAGCTTCCTGACCCTGAGGCATCAGGTCCTCCCACCTGGACTGTCACCAGCCTCAGAGCCCACTGTCCATGTGCCCCTAGGCTCTGTGCTTCACTCATTCCGGCCTCCAGGCCAGACTTCCAGGGATGGTTGGAAGGTAGGGGTCTGCGGACAGTGGAGGGATATCCCACTTTGGTCTCTCACCTGCCCACAGCAGAGGGAGAACCGCTGACCTCATCCGTTTGTAAGGGGTGAGGACTGACTTTTCAGGTAACCAGTCTGACGCCCAGTGTGAAGAGCTAAAGGAACTGGAAGTGCGTTGTCTTGTGGGGTTGCCTCCTGCCCATGAGACAACGGCAGCCCCTCTCTGCGCCTCAGCCCTGGTCCCTGCGAGGGGAGGAAGGGACCTGAGCCCACCTGGCTGGGCAGCAGGGGTACTGTCATCCCGGCCCGCCATTCCCCCTTTTACTCAGGTGAACTTGCTCCGTGCGAGCCCACAGTGTGGTGCTCTGGCCAGGCCCTCCTCCCGGCCTTCTTCCCATCCTCGTCGCCCCTGCGAGGGCACACATGTTACCTGTCCTGGGGGCGCCTCCTTACCCACACCTGCACAGCCTCGTCCTCATTTGAATAGGTGAGGAACCGAAGTCAGCTGCACATTTGGAGCCCGATTCCATCACTCACAATGCAGTCACAACTTCTTTTGAATTCTTCAGCTGCCCTGCGGCAAAGGCTCGATGTTGATACTGAGATTAATCCCCCAAGAGCCCCTCATTTCTCTGCAGAGAAATTAAAGCTTGCCAGTGTTCCTTCCGCCTGTCCTTCTGACAGCTCTGTCAGTAATGATATGCCTTCTCCATGGCATAATCCCTGTCCTACGGTAAAGAATAATTCATTAAGAAATTAAGGGCTTAGCTCCTTTCTGTTGGATTGGTCTTCAAAAGTTAGCTGAAATTATTTAACAGACCTCAGGGCTGTTTCAGACAAGCTCAGGAAGCCACATGGGTGGCGATCATTCAGACTCACCCACCCCCTTTAGGTTTGTCAGAATTTCCAGAAATTACGTCCAGTGACGCTGCCTGAAGGGTCTGAAGGGCACCCCCCCCCCCCCACCGAAGGGCCTAGGACGGCAGGCGCTGCCCCGGTTTAGCAAGAAGTTTGTTTTTAGACTTGCAGGAGCAGCGAGATATGTCTGCTGATAAAGCTGGCGCAGTTTCTCCTTCCCGCCTGGAAGCTCGGGACGGCTTGCAAGAGGCTTCTAGAAGTTTCAGACGGAATGCATGGGAGTTTCTAAACTGGGTTGGGAGAGGGGTGGAGTACGTACACACGCTGATGCTTTTTTAACGACCATTGGTGTATTTAGCATGAAACGGCGTGGGTCTGGCGCTCGCTATCAGCTGGTCCCTTCTCTGACATGACCGAAGCCACCAGAGGGAAGGCGTGCTTTTACGCTGGCCTTCCTGTTGCTGACTCTGGGCGGGGTGAAGGGACACCAACATTGGAAAATATTGTCTTGCGTACATTGATAACACTGTGCCATTTTTAATCTGGTTTTCTACCTTTCTGTTGTTTTGATAACAAGGTTGTACCTCAGAGGGGACGCTGGCGCCTGTGAGTCAGCACGTGTGTGAATCTGGAGTGTTTGCTTCCTCCTGTGGGGTAGGCTGGTGCGGGGGTACAGCATCACCCCCGGGAAAGTGGGAGTATCTCCAAGGGAAAGGAGAGACAGCGACTGCTCCGGAGCAGAGCACACCCTAGATGAGATTCGCAGGGGGTTGGGGCGTCACCGCGAGTGAGGACTAGAACCTCATAGGGATTTTGACTTACCTCCTTTTTACAGTTACCCTCAATAACAGGTGAGCCCCACACGGTGCAGGGTCTTGAACACCTGCTCTTCCTTCCACTCCCTCCCTCTTGGGTTTTTTGTACAGTGTATTTCTTATATTGCTCAGAAACCATTAGCACCTGTTCAGAAGTCAGTTATTCAGCTTTGAGCTGAATGACAATTATTTGAATGGTAAAAGGTGTTAATGTATAATTATTCACATTCGTGCCAGGACATTCACAGTTTAATCACTTCTCTGCAGGCTTCCTTAAGTTTGAGCTTAAAATCTTAGGCATAATTCTTTTGTTAAGTAAGTTTCGGGTGTTCTAATTATTGGGAAGGTGAATACAAATACGCCCAGGTGCAGCTGTGAGGATGTTGTACCCACTGCACCTGAGCGAGCCTCACCAGGTGAGAGGGAGGCGGAAGGTTCATTTCCGAGGGCTAATGGTCCAATCCGTCTATGAGATGAGCTCTGAGATTGTGTTCTGGTGCGCCCAGGACCAGACAGCCTGCGGGAGCATTTCTATTCATGAACCCAGAGCCCTGGTCGTCCTGGCAGGGCTTGGAAAGGGACCAGCTTAACCCTTTCGACCATCTATCCTCTGGACTCCTCTATCCTACTTAAAATTATTGAGGACCTCAAAGAGCTTTGCATTGTGAGGATTATACATATCCACATTTACCACGTTGGAAATAAAACCTGAGAATTTTTTAAATGTATTTATTTTAAAATAACTATAATA
The DNA here is from genome assembly GCA_031878705.1 of Tapirus indicus. Lineage (NCBI taxonomy): Eukaryota > Metazoa > Chordata > Mammalia > Perissodactyla > Tapiridae > Tapirus > Tapirus indicus. Next base: position 3,789,014 of record CM062921.1, on the reverse strand, counting down.
AATTCACTGTACGTTATCAAAATTAATATATTTATGTGCAAATGACTGTATTTTCTAAGATGAAAAACACTTAACAAGAAGAGTGGCATTGTTTTACATTTTTGCCCATCTCTTTAATGCGTACCTTAATGGAAGACAGCTGGGTTTTCATAGCTGCTCCTGCATTGAATCTGTTGCAGTGTCACACGTCATGTAGCTTATGGAAAACTCTTCTATATACCTGTGGGAGAATGAGAATTAAAAAGGCAAATAACAGGGCCGCCCGGTGGCGCAGCGGTTTAGTCCGCGCTTGGCAACCCAGGGTTCGCGAGTTCGGATCCCGGGCGCCCGCCGACGCACTGCCTGTCAGCCATGCCGTGGCGGCGTCCCATATAAAGTGGAGGAAGATGGGCACGATGTTAGCCCAGGGCCAGTCTTCCTCAGCAAAAAGGGGAGGATTGGCGACGGATGTTAGCTCAGGGCTGGTCTTCCCCACAAAAAAAAAAAAAAAAAAAGGCAAATAACATGTTAGTATTACTATGAAAATAGTTTTGACCTCACAGTCCCCCTAAATGGGTCTCAGGGACCCCTAAGTCTCCCCAGACCACACTTGGAAGACCACTATTCTAAAAAATCAAAAATGTTTATTGCTCCTGAAAATTACTCACTGCCTATATAAGGAGTAATAAAATTTGTGTTGTGGATTCCTGATTTTTTTTTTAATTACATACAGTAGAATTTACTCTTCTTGGTCTGCAGCTAGAGATGCATACAGCTGTGGTACCTGTCCTGCAACATCTGCTTCACGCATCTTTTGTTAACTTGTACCCACACTCAGACTGGCATCGGCTAAATCAGAATCAAGTGAGAGCCCCACACCGTGTCCCCAGGGTGGCAGGAGGGGAGTTGCACATCCGTGTGCACATGCGGGCCCCAGGTATGGGGGCGGCATCGCCTCACAGGTCCTTCCTTCCTTCCCCTGACTATCTTGTCCCCAGTCAAGAAAGGGAAATTTAAATAGTTTAAAACACTGTGTGTTTTCTTGTTAGCAGAGCCAAGAACGCGTCTTCAGTGAGTAGAGAGCGTATGTATAGAAGTAGCAGCAGAGTGCACTTGCTGAAGACCATGCTTGTTCCCAGGGGCAGGGTGGACTCATGCACATCCCGGATGCCTTCCCCCAGAGTGGGCTCCTCCCAGCTCCCCTGCCGGAGCAGTCACAGGCTGTGGGTGACGCCGCCTGTCACCTGCACCTGGTGAGGGGCAGCAGCTGAGTACCGGCCACCTGTGGCTATGCTAGCCCGAAAGGGAAAGAAGACCCAGCCAAACTGGCAGGAGGGTCTGCTGGGGGCTCCTGTCCCCTTGCCCAGCTTAGTGTAGTTGCGAATGCCTCGTGTGGGGAGGGAAGAGGCGAGGGCTGGAAACCGGCCCTTAAATCTGCATGGCCCTTATGGGTGAAGTGTTTTTCACACAAATTGGCTCACATAATACTCGTGCGGTGATACCAGTGCTCTCATCCCCACTCTGCCAGGAGGAAGCCGAGGGACACGGGACAGTTGTCTGGGAAGCAGCTCAGTTGTGAACTTGTGTAGCAAGTGCTATGGGATGGGAACAAAGTACGGGATGCCCGCACGGGGGACTGACGCCTGAGAGTCCGGGCCTTCCCGAGTGTGCCCTTGAACAGCCTGCTCCGTCTCTCAGCCGCGGGGATTTCTCACCTGCCAAGGAGACGAGAGCACAGAGTCATAGCTCTGCTGATGGCACGGTCACCTGAATCAGGCCTGGCAAGTCAGGTGGATGCCCAGGTAGTCAGTTCTAGGCCCTACTTGCTCTTACAGAAAACGCTGCTGCCCTGTCCTCCTTCTAGCTTTCCGTGGAAGAATTGTCTCCGCCAAGCACAGTGCGGTCCTCAAAAGAATGCATGGCAGACTGGGCGCCATGCTTACCCCCATCCGCCCTTTGTTCATCCAGTAGATGCTCACTGGGTGCCTACTCTGGGTCAGCCACAGTGCTGACTGTTGGGGTGGAGACCCATAAGGCAGGTCCTAGCCCTCGGTGAGCTGGTCTGGTAGAAGGGACTGCTGTGGTGACAGTATTATGTGAGAGAGCATTGGAGGGGTGAAGGGGGGCTTGCAGAGGGGAAAGATTTTGCAGAGAATGTGACCTAGATTCCATTTTAAATAGGAAATACTATTCCCTAGTATATTGAAATTTGGAGAGAAAGCTCCCTTTGATTTTTTTTTTTTTTTAAAGGTGACTAGAAAATGTGCTTCTCTCCATCTTTTTTTTATGTATGAATTTTAATGCATGTTTAGATATCCATAACTGCTACCAATATCAGGACGCAGAGGAGTTCCATCACCCCAAAAACGCCCTCCTGCTGGCCCTATGTAGTCACAAGTGCCACCCCCTCCCCACCAACTCTTGGCAACCAGTGATCTGTTCTCCATCAACATGGCTTATCATTTTTGAGAATGTCGTATAAGTGGACTCGGGCAGTATTTAACCTTTTGAGCCTGATTCCTGTCAGTCAGCTGATGCCTTTGAGATTCATCCAAATTGTTGTATGTGTCTATAGCTTATTCCTTTTACTTGTTGAGTTGTAGTCCACTTCATAGACATTCCTTCATTTGTTATTATAGCTATTCTGAGATATGTAATACTATCTTGATGTGGTTTTAATTTGCATTTCCCTAGTGGTTAGGTATGTTGAACATCTTTTCATGTGCTTATTCACCATCCGTATATCTTCTTTGGAGAGCTGTCAGTTCAAGTCTTTTGCCCATTTTTTAATTAGGTGGTTTGTTTTCTTATTGTTGAGTTTGGAGAGTTCTTTGTGTATTGTGGATATAAATCCTTTATTGGATATGTTATTTCCAAGTATTTTCTCCCTGTCTGTAACTTGTCTTTTATTCTCTTAATGCTGACTTTCACAGACCAACTTTTTTTTTCATTTTGATGAAATCCAAATAATTTAGTTAATTTATGGATTGTGCTTTTGATGACATGTCTAAAAAATGTCTGCATAACTCCAGGTCACAAAGATTTTCTCCTATATTTTTTTCTAAATTTTTTTTAGTTTCAAGTCTTACATTTAGATGTATGATCTATTTTCAATTAATTTTTTTATAAGGTGTGAGATTTAGGTCAGAGTTCAGTGTTTTGCATGTGGGTATCCAGTTTCCCAACACCACTTTGTGAAAATAATATCCTTCTTCCATTGAAATACCTTTGCACCTTTGTCAGAAACCATTTGGACGTATTTGTGTGGGTCTCTTTTGGAAATCTCTGTTCGGTTCCATCAACCTATATGTTAATCCCTTTACAAATTCCACATTATCTTGATTACTGTAACAGCACAAGTCTTAAAACCTGTTAGTGTGATTTCTCCAACTTTTTTTTCCTTTTTCAAAATGTTCTGACTGTTCAAATTCCTTTGCCTTTTCATGTAAGTTTTAGAATCAGCTTGTCTATATTTATAGTAAATCCCCCTGGGATTTTTGACTGGAATGGAAATAAATCTTTACATCAATTTGTGGAGAATCAAAAAAAAAATATATATATATATATGTATATAATATTGAGATGTTCTATCCATGAACATGGTATGTCTCTCAAATTATTTAGGTGTTCTTTTATCAGCATTTTGTCCTTTTCAACATAAAGATCTTCTGTATAGTTTGTTAGATTTACATCTAAGTATTTCATTTTGGTTGGAGCTGTTATTAATGGTACATAGAACTGTGATTGATTTTTGTGTGTTGACCTTGTATCTAGTGACCTTGCCAAATTCACTTATTAGTCCAAAGATTTTTTTTTTTTTTTTGTAGATTTGTGTGTATTTTCCCATAGGCAATCATGTTGTCTGTAAATAGGGACAGTTTTATTTGTTCCTTTTCAAATGCATACCTTTTATTTCCTTTTCTTGCTTTACTCCAGTGGCGAGAGCTTCCACTATGACATTGAATAGGAGTGGACATCCTTGCTTTTTTCTCAATATTGGGGGGAAAACATTCAGCTTTTCACAATTAAGTGTGATGTTAGCTGTAGGTTTTTTGGTCATTATCTTTATCAGTTTGAGGAAGTTACCTTCTATTCCTAAATGAGAGCTTTTATGATGAATGGGTGTTGAATTTTGTTAAATTTTTTTCTGCCTCAAATGATATAATTATGAATTTTTCATTACGCTGTTAATATAGTGGATTGTATTAGTTCATTTTTCATAGACTTTATTTTTTAGAACAGTTTGATTTACAGAAAAAACTGAGAAGTTAATACAGAGAGTTGCCTGATACTCCATACCCATTATGCCGTGTAATTGACATCTTACATTAGTATGATACATTGGTTACGATCAATGAACCAGTGTTGATACCTTATTATTAAGTAAAGTCTATACTTTATTCAGATTTTCTTAAGTTTTGCTTAATGCCCTTTTTCTGTTCCAAGATCCTATTTAGGATACCATATTACATTTGGTTGTTATATCTCCTTAGGCTCCTCTTAGCTGTGACATTTTCTCAGATATTCCTTGTTTTTAGATGGCCTTGAGAGTTCTCCGGAATACTGGTCAGGAATTTTGTAGAATGTTGCTATACTGGAATTTATCTGAGTCTTCTCTCATGATTAGACTGGGACACTGGGGTTGTGGGAGGAAGTCACAGAGGTAAAGTACCATTTTCATGAAATCATATCAAGGGTACATACTATCATTATGATTTACCACTGTTGATGTTGACCTTGATCTTTACCTGTATGAAGCTGAAAATTAGTTCATACTGACCTCTACAACTCTTAATCCATTACCCATGGATCATGCTGGTCTCCTACCCTTGCTTATCTGTAAACTCCCACTTCAACAGTGAGAAGCTGGCACCCCCTTTCCACCATCCATTTACTTAATTGTTCAAGTCCAGTATACAGTATAGCAGTATCAGAATTTTTAACATGTACCCCCACAGGAGACAATTTATCAACTAGAGTACGGGGTATACATACAGTTCCTTTTGCCTTTAGTCTCACAGACTCCTCTCATTTCCAAAGTTACTTCGATCACCACTTTTCCCTCCTACCCACTTTAGTCGGGTTGTTCATATGTTTGTAATACTGTTAGATTCTCTTGTCACAGTCTGCTTTCCTTCCTAGGATCCTCCAATCTCCTAAATGTTTTTTTGTTAATTTGTATACATTGCATACAAGGTTTTTTCTGTCTCTATTGTTTTTCCTTTTCTAAAATGTCATAGTTGAGATTATACAGCATGTAACCTTTTCAGACTTGTTTCTTTCGCTTAGCGTATACTCTTTATATGACTGAATAATATTCCATTGTGTGGATGCTTCATGGTTTATTCATGTACCTATTGAAGAACTTCCTGGTTGCTTCCAGTTTGTGGCAATAGGTGAATAAAGCTGCTATAAATATTCATGTGCAGGTTTCTATGTGGGCATACGTTTTCTAACCAGTTGAGTAAATACTTAGGAGTGCAACTGCTGGTTTATTATATGGTAAGCTTTTGTTTAGCCTTGTACTCAACTGCCAAACTTTCTTCCAAAGTAGCTGTGTACCATTTTGCATTTTCATCAGCAATGAATGAGCATCCCTGTTGCTCCACATCCTCACCAGCAATTGGTACCATCAGGGTTTTTTGTTTTTGTTTTGTATTTCGGTTTTTTTGCCATTCAAATAGGTGTGTGATCATTTGTAATTGATCAAATAGGTGCGTTGTTTTCATTTGTAATTCTCTAATGACAAATGACGTTAAACATCTTTTCACATGCTTATTTGTCATCTGTATATCTTCTTTGGTAAAGTGTCCGTTCAGATCTTTTGCCTATTTTATAATTGGTTTGTTTATTTTCTTATTGCTGAGTTTTTTAAGAGTTCTTTTTATATTTTGGATACAAGTCCTTTATCAGATATGTGTTTTGCAAATATTTTCTTTCAACCTGTGGGTTTTTTTTCCTTTTCAGTGTCTTAACAGCATTTTTCACAGAGCAAAAAATTTTAATTTTAATAAAGTCCAACTCATCCCTTTTTTTTTTTTTTCTTTCATGGATCATGCTGTATCTAAAAACTCTTCCTAGACCCAAGGTCACCTAGATTTTTCTCCTGTGTTATCTTCTAGAAGTTGTATAGTTTTGCATTTTAGATTTTGGTCTATCATCCATTTTGAGTTAGTTTTAGTGGAAGATGCATTATCTGTGTCTGGATTCATTTTTTTGGATATGGTTGTCCAGTTGTTCCGGCACCATTTGTTGGAAAAACTGTCCTTTTTCCATTGAATTGCCTTTGCTCCCAAACTTGTGTGGGTCCATTTCTGTTCTGTTCCATTGATCCTTCTATCTCTTCTTTCACCAATACACCCTGTCCTAAGTACTGTAGCTTTATATATAAATTCATTTTTGAAATATTGAATCAGCTTTGCATTCCTGGGACAACCTCCACTCAATTTCAGTGTTTTATTCTTTTTATATATTGTAGGATTTGATTTGTCAATACTTTGTTGAGAATTTTTGCATCTATGTTCAAGAGAGATGTTAATCTGTAGTTTTCTGGTTTCTGTTTTCTTCTGGTTTTGATATTGGAGTGATTCTAGCCTCATAAAATGCCTTGGAAAGTGTTCAATCCTCTTCTGTTTTCTGGAAAAGATTATGTTGAACTTATGTATTTCTTTTTTAAATGTTTGATGGAGTTTACTGGTGAAATTATCTGGCCCTAGAGATTTCTTTTTCAGAAGATTTTAAACTATGAATTCAAGTATTTGATAGTTACAAGACTATTCCAGTTATCTGTTGCATTGTGGATGAGTTTTGGTAGTTTGTAGTTTTTGATGAATTGATCTATTTTATCTATGTTGTTGAATATTGTACAGAGTTATCTGTAGGAGTACTTTATTATCCATTTAGTGTCTGTGAGGTCAGTAGTGACATCCCCTCTTTAATTCTTGATGTTGATAATTGGTTTTTTCTTCTTTTTCAGTCTTGCTAGAGATTCATCAATTTTGTTGATCTGTTCAAAGGGCCCAGTTTTGATTTCATGTATTTTATTCTGCCATTTTTCTGTTTTCCATTTCACTGGTTTCTGCTGTTACCTATATTCTTTCCTTCATCTTGTTTCAATTTTATTTTGCTCTTTTTCTGCTTTCTTAAGTTGGAAGCTTATATTATTAATTTGAGACCTTTCTTCTTTTCTAAAATAAGCCTTTAGTACTATAAATTTCCCTCTAAATGTTACTTTAGCTGTGTCCCATGAATTGTGATATGCTGTACTTTCAGTTTCATTCAGTTCAATATTTTTTTTTATTTCCCTTAAGATTTCCTCTATGATACATGGATTAGTTAGAAGTGGCTTATTTACCATCCAAATGTTTGGAGATTTCCCTGTTATCTATTTGTTACTAATATGTAGTCTAATTCCATTATGATTAGAGAATATAATTTTCATGATTTCAGTTATTTTAAATGTGTTAAAGTTTGTTTTATGACCCAAAATGTGGATCTTGGTCAGTGTTCCATGTGCATTTGAACAGTATGTATTCTCTTATTGGATAAAATGTTCTGTAAATGTCAGTTAAAACTGTGTTTTTCATTTCTATATCCTTGATTTTCTGTCAACTACTTCTGTCCATTACTGAGAGAGAAGTGTTGAAGTCTCTAAGTATAATTGTAGATTTGTCTAATTCTCCTTTCAATTTTGTCTGTTTTTGCTTCATGTATTTGAAACTCTGTTGTTAGGTGCATAAACATTTAGGGTTGATATGTCATCTTTGTGAGTTGTCCCTTTCATGGCTATGTAATATTTCTTTTTACCTCCAGAAATTTTCTTTGCTCTTAAGTCTCTGATATTGACTTTTTTTAGATTAGTGTTTATGTGGTATATCTTTTTCCATCTTTTTACTTTTAATCCACCTATGTTTATTTGAAGTGAATTTCTTTTAGACAGTACATACATGGGTTATTTTTTTAATCCATTCTGACACTATCTTTTCGTTGGTATAATTAGATGATTTACATTGAATGTATTTATCAATATGATTGGATTTAGATCTAAACATAACTTTTATTTTATCTTATAATTTATTACATTTTATTTTATTATTATTACATAATATTTTATTATTTCTGTCTCTTCATCTCTTTTTTATTTCTGTTTCCCCTTCCTTCTTTTGGGCTATTTTAACATTTTTTTCGTATTTTAATTTTTCTGTTATGTTTTTGTCTACAGTGTCTCTATAGTTTTTCTGGTGATTGCTCTAGGGATTACAGTACTTACATATTTAACTTTCACAGTCTAATTGGAATCAATATTTTACCACCTTAAGGTGGAATGTAGAAACCTTACCATCATACAGATCCTTTTAACCCTCCTCCTTGGTGTTATAGTGTCTTATGTATTATATCTATATAAACGTTGAAAAGCTTATCTGACAGTGTCATGATTTTGCTTTCAATCATCGAACATATTTTAAAGGACTCAACAAAAGAATGGTCTGTGATATTTAGCTAGACATTTACCATTTCTTTCGTTCTGCCTTTATTCCTAATGTTCCAACCTTCCTTCTGGTATCATTTTCCTTCTTGCTGAAGAATTACCTTTAGCAATTCTTTTATCTCAGATCTGCTGGCAATGCATTATCTTTGTTTTGTATCTGAAAATGTCTTTATCTTAACTTTACTCCTGAAGGATTTTTTTTTTAAACTAGCTATAGAATTCTGAGTTGATAATTCTTTTCTTTCAGCACTTTAAAATTGCCATTTCACTTCCTTCTGGCCTTCATTGTTTCTAAGGAGAATTCTACAGTCATTCAAATCATTGTTCCCCTATAAATAATGCATCCTTTTCCTCTGGTTGCTTTCAAGAGTTTTTCTTTGTCTTTAGGTTTCAGCAGCCGCATCATGAAATCTCTGAGAGTGGATTTCTTGGGTGTGTCCTGTTTGCAGTTTGCTGGGCTTCTTAAATCTGTGGTTGTATATCTTTTGCCAAATTTGAAAAAATTTTAGCTATTGTTCCTTTGAATATTTTTTTTCTATACCACACTCTTTCCTCTCCTTCTGGGACTCCAGTAATTCGAATATTAGACCTTTTGGCTTTGTCCCACATGTTCCCAAGGCTCTTTTTGATTTTTTGTTGTTTCTCTGTTTTTCAGACTGGATAATTTATCTTGCCTTGTCTTCAATTTCATTGACTCTTTCCTCCGACTTCTCCATCCTACTGTTAAGCCCATGCACGGCAGTTTCTTAATTATGGTTATGGTATTTTTTAATACTAAATTTTCCATTTGATTCTTCTTTACTTATATTGCTTTTAAAGTGTGTGTCTTTTCATTTGCTTCAAGGGTGTTTTCCCTAACTACTTGCAGCGTTTTTATTACAGATTCTTTAAAGTTGTTGTTAGATGACATATAGTAAATCATGTTACATACACTTTAAATATCTTATAATCCTCCTTGTCAATTACACTTCAATAAACTGGAGGGAAAATTGTCAGATGATTTCATCTTCTGTGTCATCTCAGCCTTGGCGTTTGTTGGTTATCTTTTCCCAGTTGAGTTGAGGTTTTCCTGATTCATTGTATACTAAGTAATTTTAGAGTATATCCTGATTCTTGTGAATATTATGTTCTGAGACTCTGGGTGTTGTGTAAATCCTATGGATAATGTTGACGTTTTTGTTCTAGGGGCCCTCAGCCTGGTTGGACTCAGTGCATGAGTTCCAACCAGGCCTCTGTGGGTTCTGGCTTCAGTGTTGGTTCCATTTTCACAGCCTCCACAGTCCTTTTCGTATCTCTCCTCCTGTGCATCACTCTGTGGCCAGTCTGGAACCTGGCAGTGCTCTAACCCTTACATCAGTTCTCACAGTCTTTGGTTTAGGGTCAGATCCACAAGCCTCAGGGGTGAGTCCAGGAATTTATAAACAACTTACTGGTGTGCCTTCCCAAACTGCTCTTTCTCCACAGTCTCCCAGGGACTTTCCACTTCTCAGGGATCCCCTTTTTGGTCCCCTGGTCAGAAAGGAGGGGCTTTACTTACCCTACTGTGACACACGCTTCTGGTGACTGCACTTACATCTGGGGCGGAGCAGCAGGATGACAAAGAGGAAAAGTAACGGGTCTGCCCACCTCTGGGGACCACAGCTTCTCCCATCAGAAAGGGACATCCTTCTCAGAGCTTTAGGCTTCTGCCAGCCCCCCACTGTGTTGCCCCCATCACCACAGGCTTGCTTGACGGCTGAGGTACAACAGTTCAGAGATAATACCAAAAAGGGGTGATTCCTCACTCTCTCTGAGCATCAGGAGATCCTTCTCCCTCCTCCACGTGGATGAGAGCTCCTGGGTGCTGTCTGCACCAGAGCCACCTCCAGGGTTCAGGCTGTAGTAAGTCCAGGCTGGGGACAATGGAGGGAAAAAATGGTAGACGCATCCATTGCTTCAGTGTTTCTTCAAATTCTTGTTTTCTTCCCCAATCTACTTGCTACTGTTGACTTTTCACAGCCCTCAAATAGCTGCTCTCTGCATTCTGCCCAGGTTTTATGACAGCATTCAGTAGGAAGCCGGGTGGAGTGTGGGTTACTCCATTTTACCTGGAACTGGAACCCCTGTTTCCTTCCATCTTCATGGGTTTTCCTCCCAGGTTCATTCCTGGAAGGTTTATTCTGGCCGCTTTGATGGTGAGGCAGCATCAGGTCAAGTCAGCTCTATTTACACTTGAAGAACACATGGTGTCAAAACTCTTCTAGATTCACTGGATTAGAAACCTGGCTTCCCATTCCCAGGTTATCTTGAACTCCTTGTGCCAGCCTGGGCACTCCCTCTGTGCCAGAGGCAAGAGAAGGCAACTCCTGGAAGTGGGAAGCCCTCGGAAAGTTGGAAACCTGGCAAATAGCTGTGACCTGTGCCATGGATACCAGGCCATTTGGCACTACGGTGGGAAATCCTGCGGGAGCTTGGGTGCTACTCTCTGTGCCCAGGCACGGGGCAGATCAAGTCTGTGGCCTTTGCTGGTCACACCCCTCATGTCCCCAGGACTGCTACCGAGATGCTCCCTTGGCAGGGCCCAGAGTTGGCTCCAGGAGCACTGTGCATCTGCATCTGCGTGTCCCCACTTACTGCAGCCTGCCCCAAGGCCTGGACAGCTGAGGGGTGGCCCCTCCTTAGGAAACTGCACCCCACAACAAAGGTCACCCCAAAAGAATGACTCTACCCCAAGAACTCAGAAGTGCAGTGCTCTCCCTCACCAGGGAAGAGGTGGTTCAGTGTGAGCCTCTGTCAAGAACAGAACTGGCTTCCAGGCCCAGCCTCGCCTTCGGCTAGCTGGACTCTGAGCCCAGCAGTGGGCGGTGGGGCACAGGATGTGGCTGTCCAGAGAGCTCTCGTGATGATGTTTACCACTGGGGAGGAGACGGAGGCCCAGGAAAGGAAGCAACTCATCCGAGAGACTGGACCGTGGTGTCTGCCTCGGCCCCTGGCCGGTTCCTCCTGCCTGCTCCTGTATGTGGTGTCTGCACAGGCCTGCACACCTCCCTTGTCAGAGCTGCACTTGGCTGTGTCAGCCCAAGTACACGAGTGCAGGCTGCCCTGATCTCCGCTCGCTGCATGGCATGAAAAGAGTTCACGTAAAAACCTGATGTCTGTGACATAGAATGGCATCTCCACACAGCCAGGTGGGAAACAGTGTTATCGCCTCCTGGCTGATGACGTACGGTCCAGGTAGAGAAGTTAGAAAACAGTCTTGGTCAGGTTAGGTGGTCCCCATGAGTGTGTTTAAGTAGCCACCCAAGCCAAAATGAAAATGGCCATGTCCTTAAAATAAGGGAGCCTTAAGAAGCAGGTCAGCCTCCAGCACAGCCTACCTTGACCCCACAGTATAAACACTGCCCACGGTGCCCAGACCCCAGGCACAGGCAGGAGAAAGGATGAGGAGGAAAGAAAACAGGAGGAGGAGAGGGTGTAGGAAAGGAAGATCCAGAATGTGGCTGGATCTGCTCCACACAGCCCTGGGGTCGTGGCCTGCTCTCTGGGGAGGACCATAATGGGAGAGAAAAGGATGACATTCTCATGGTTGCCCCTTTGGGCCACCTGAAATGATGGTCCAGCCACTAAGGACTTATGTGGTCCCCTCAACCTCAAGAAAATATATTTTCCGCATCAGTGTATGTTAACTTTTATGAGCAGGTTTTACTACATTTCAGAATGATATTTAACAACTGAAAGTGTCAGCCCCTCCTCAAAACCGGCTGCAGTTTCAGCATCTGATTTTGCACAGGTTCGGGTCAAAGGCACCGTCTCTGAGAGCTGCTTAAACTCATTAATGCATTTGCTGCCTACAGGGTGAAATTGGGTTTTCAGATACATTTATAAAATGACGTGCTTGATTGCTAAATATGGCCTTCTTTGAGCTATTTTTCCTAATATATTGCCTAGTATGTATTGAGTGAGAAATGGTTTCCCGTGAAAAATTGACAGTGAAGCTGCAAATGTTTGATAAACTCTGTGCTCGTATATGCACATATAATTGTTTTATTATACGACACTTTTACACTTGGAAAGAAAGGTGCTCTGTAATTTGGCTGTAATTCGTCAGAGCAGCACTCAAGGTTGGCGCTCGGATGCCGGGGCTGGAGAGGTGCCATGGTTTCTCGGAACTGTCCTGTGCTCCAGTCCCATTTGTACACACACCTCTCATTGTATTCCTACAGGTTTAGTAAAGTTCCAGGCTGTTCTCCTGGAAAACCTAGGCGGCATCCTCTCCCTGGGTCAAAACACGGAAAGCAAAAACCAACAATTTTGTGCTCTCCAAGGAAGGCAGGAAATTGGCCTCTGCTTCTTGCAGTATCGACCTGCGGCTTTTATTGTTTCTTTTCCAAGACAGCTGTCCCTGAAACCTCTTTCTCCGAGTTACCACTAGGATGCCTCACTTTTCTTTTTCCTTCCGTTTTTTTTTAAAGTTGGGCATAACAACAGCAACAATAATAATGATTAACAGTTTGATTTCAAAACCCTTTCTGAAGAAATCACAGTAAACAGAGTCTGTTTGCCTAAGGAAACCCTCCCAGCAATCAGCCAGTAACACAACTGCATGTGCTAATGAACCCAAAGCTGTTAATGTGGTTTCTTCAGTTAAATTGATTCATGAATTTTGAAGAGAACATTATCTAATGAATTTTCTTTGAATAGAAAGCAATTAAAAGGACAAATCAGTCTGATTAACCCCAAAGTCACCCTCCTGCCACAAATGGTGTACAGTTTGAAATTATATCGTAAAAAACTAGAGCACATTTGCTATCTTTTTGCCCTCTACTAATCCATGTAAATTAATGAACAACAAAGTTAATTTCTCTGATGACCCTTTTCTAGTATCACCTGGATTATGCTGATGTTTAATTTGCTTAATGTTATAATAAAGACTAAACAGATTTTTTTTCCCAGTGAAGTGATTATCATTCCCTTCAGTTAAAAAGTGATTTTGATTATTTAACACACATGTAAGGGTGTGTTTCCTTTAAGAACCAAATCGCACTTTGCCAGCTTGGCACCAAGTGTAATTAGTGCTGTTGTGGACACACTGCAGAACACCCTCCTGCCACGGGAGCCTTCCCTTTGTTGCTGCCATCAGGAACGCCCGCCCCTGGAGGGCTTGGCGCCCCCACGGTGGGGGACACAGCTCCCCGTCCTGTCCCGTGCTCCTGAGCCATGCGTCCCCTTTCGAAAGACAATAGGTATAGATTCAGACCCGCCTGCCTCACGTGCCTGGGCTTCCCTCCTGAAAACACACTGAGAAACGCTCTAAAACCTGGAGGCAGAGCGGGGATGTTCTCATGCGTCTGCCTGTTTGTTCCTGCAGCAGGATGAAGAGCAAATGCAGTTTGATGTGGCTAGTCAATTAAAATGGGAATAAAGTTATTTTATTTTTGCAGCTCTGTTCATTACAGAGGCCTGTAGCCAAGGTCACCGCCAGCCCCTGTATGCCATGGTGTTTGGCTCACTGCGGGATGTGGACAGCGAGCAGAACATCCCAGCCTGGCCCACGGCTTCTTTCTCCTTCTGCGTCCCAGCTGAAGTTGGAAATTAACCAGCAGCACAAAAGGTTTCGAAGTCGGTGGGCAGGCAGGGCCTTCTCTGCTTGTTAATCAAACTGCCTGCTAATTTATACGTGCCGGAGTCTGGGAAGAGCGTAACGGGGCCCTGCACGGAACAGGGAAGATGGGAGGAAATCGCAAATCTGTGATGCCCAGTTGGGGGGGTGCCTGCCAAGGGGCCAGCCCACTCTGTGCCCTACTTCACATTCAGTCCTCCTTGCCGGGTGACAGGACCGTGTGTTGGAGGCCCGGTTTTAACTGAGTGTAACACGTCTGTTTATGTTGATGCATTTCCTGATTCAGGACTGGCAGCTGTTTCTGTCAGAGCTCTTGGAGCCATTTGTCCAAATAACGTCATTCTGCATTCTTCCTTTCAGATTCATTCACCAGACAGGTGTTATGGAAGCTGCTGAAGGTTGTGAAATTCGGAGAAATGGTTTCTTACCAACAGTTAGCAGCCCTGGCAGGCAATCCCAAAGCAGCGCGGGCAGTGGGAGGAGCGATGAGAAGCAATCCTGTAAGTCCGCATCAATACAGGTCTCAGGTTGGCCGCGGTCAGTGGGTGGGCCTCGGCACTGCGCCCTGAGCCACATGTCATTTCATTGAAGAGTATCTGCCAGGCGGCCTGCACTGGGGTGGGTGGGGAGGAGAGGAAGCGTGTGTGATGGGGCCTCTGGAAGAGGCGCGGGTGGCACTCATAGCCCCCCGCGCCCAGTTTTGGGTGAAGGTCATAGGGAAGCCTTCCCGTACACCACCGAGAGCCCCGCCTCGTGCGTCAGAACCGCAGGAGCCCCTTGTCACGGGAGCACAGCGCGAGGAAGTAGTGAGGGGACATTTATTTGTTCCTTCAACAACCGGGCGAACTGGGTGCCTGGTAAGTGCCAGACTCTCTTCTGGGTGCCCAGAGTACAGCGCAGAACAAAACAGACCAAGAGCCCCACGCACGTGGATCTTATGTTCTGCGAAGATGCACGTGCCGGGCTCCAAACCCATCTCCCAGGGCTGTGCTGTTAGGAGGTCCAGCCCTCCTGGGCCTGACCAGCAGGGGGCATTGAAATCTGACAGGGAGTATGCGGGCCGTGCTCCTTGGGACCTGGGATAATTCACACCATTTGGGGGTGTCTCCCCAGGGGATGATTCTGCCCCCAACCTTTTTTGTATCCTTGCCCCTCCTGTGTGTTTGTATTCAGGTTTTGCTAAAAGCAAGGTTCACGGACCCCAGGAAGCTGTGCTCCCCAGGGGACGGGACTGGGCCACAGCGACGGGTGGCTATGCGCCTGTCCTACCCAAGAGTCCAAAGGGCAACTTTGCTCCCCTGTCACGCTGCACACGAGCCGCAGGCCCTTGGGTCTCAGGAAGGAAGTCAGCACACATTGGGAGAGAGACCATGATGTGGACCTGGCCAAGGCCACACATGCCTGTGCATCCTGCATGTGGGCAGGAAGGGTGCCCCGATCCACACAGCAGTTGGTCCTGCTGCGAGACCCCCTACAACCACATGAGGCCCCTGGAATATTCCCACTCTCATTAGCCCCTCCAGTGCCCAGCGAGGGCCTGTTATCACGTCAGTAATGGTTTCTCCCTAAAGTGATAGGAAAGTCTCCAATATCATAGAAGAATGCCATCCTATCAGGAAGAGCAAATAGGATCGTCACATCATGGGAAGGGAAATTACTAAATCAAATAGACCCCACTTTTTAAAAAATTGCTGTGGCTTTGCTGTATGTTTTCAAAACTATTTTCATCCCTCCTCACCAGGGGCAGGCGGGCGTCTGCACACCACAGTCTGCTGCTCCTGCCACTTGGCGCACGGCAGCCCGAGGGCAGAGCCCAGGCATCTAGGAGATGGCAGTTACATAGCCTTTTGCACAAAACTGCATTGTTACTCTTTAAGAAGCAGCTCCTGTAGGTTTGTAGTGGATTGCATTGTCTGAATGTACATCTAATCTGGAGAAAGGTTTTCTGCCATAATAAAATACCCCAGTTGTGAGGAGCAACGTGTGATATGGACACACATCACACCCACCTCCCATGTCCCTTCATGTCCTGAGTTCTTGGTGACGATGGCTGGTGGGCCCAGTTATCATTTCATTTTGCATCTGTTGTATTTTAACTGTAGCATTCCCAGCCATGTTATTAGAATACCTCACCTCCGCACACTAAGGGTCTCATCTTTACAGCGCATGTGGAATGACACTGAATCAAATCTCCAAATGTGATTTTTCACGTTTCCCAATAAAGCCTCAACTACATCTTCCCTTTGGAAGGCCACCATCTTCTTGCTGTTGTGACTCAGTTTTGAGCAGTTTGACTTTGCTGTAGATAAAAAGGCCATTTAGACACTGGTCTCGTGGCTCCATTCAGTGCCTTATGAGAAGAACGTTGGAAGCTAATGGGTTTTTTGCGCCCTCCTCCTGCATCACTGCAGTCACTGTGTTCTCTAGAAATTCTCACTATGTCCCAGATCTCCATCCCTGTTTCAGGCCAAGTTTCTCTTCATGCCCTCCAGGTAGGGTTGGTCATTCCCTCCTCCCTACTGAGGCTTGATCTGATTCCCCATGAGTACTCCATGGAGGTGGGTGCTGACTCCACTTGCTCCCTCGGGGTGTACACCTCCCATCTCTTGTTGTAAAAAAACAAGTTCTGCCAACCAAAGTACACACATTCGCAGCCCCTCCCCTGCCTTTTTGATGCCAGCAGTTTCTCCCTCTCTGAAGTGGAGATGCCGTCCCTGTTTAGTGATCGCTCTTGTGGCATTATTCAGAAACACTTCTTGTTCTACAACCAGCATCACTCTCTTCTCCTGTTCATCTGTATGAATGTCTCTGTTCAGAAGTGGCCTCAGTCACTGAAATTTATAAAATAGGATCTCCCAGACTTAAAAAACTCTGATGTCCAGGGAAATGCAAATCAAAACTACACTGAGATATCACCTTACACCGGTTAGAATGGCTATAATCACAAAGACAAATAACAACAAATCCTGGAGAGGTTGTGGAGAAATGGGGACCCTCATTCACTGCTGGTGGGAATGCAAACTGGTGCAGCCTCTATGGAAAACAGTATGGAGAGTCCTCAAAAAATTAAAAATAGAAATACCGTATGATCCAGCAATACCACTCTTGGGCATCTACCCAATGGACGTGAAATCAACCATCACAAGAGGCGTATGCACCCCTATGTTCATTGCAGCATTATTCACTATAGCCAAGAAGTGGAAGCAACCTAAGTGTCCCTCAACTGAAGATTGGTTAAAGAAGATGTGGTATATACATACAATGGAATACTACTCAGCCATAAGAAAAGACACAATTGTCCCATTTGCAACAACATGGAAGGACCTAGAGGGTATTATGTTAAGTGAAATAAGCCAGAGAGAGAAGGACAGACACTGCATGAACTCACTCATATATGGAATATAAGTGAACACACGGACAGAGAGAACTGATTGGTGGTTACCAAGGGGAAGGGGGGTGGGGGGAGCACAAGGGGTGAAGGGTTACATCCACAAGGTGACGGACAAACAAAAATGTACAACTAAAACCCCACAGTGTTATAAACTAAGACATCAATAAAAAAAAAAAAACTCGGATGTCCATAAAGTCCACATACTGACTTCCCCGTCCCGAGCCAAAGGCGAGAGCGGCAGTGAGGACACACTTGGGCAGGAGGATTATGCAGACGCCTTGCCTTTTCTTCTTGGCACCCTCCTGTGCCGAGGTGACAGTGAACCCGCTGTGACCTTTCCACAGATGTCCCTCTGTGGTTGGGCGCTGCACACAACTCATGCAGGACCCTCAACTTGAGGAGGTTGCAAAGGTGCTGTGACTGACACATGCCTCCAGTTATGGGCAGACATGCCAGAGATGCCCTTGCAAGAAAAACCTGAAATGTGTAGGTGACTGCAGTTCAGCTGACAGGGAGCTCTCCAGTCCTCAAAGGGTTCCTGTCAAGTTGATAAAAACCTCCTTAGGGTGGATTGGGGGAATCTAAAAGGTGACCCAGGAACCTGAGGGAGAAAGGGGCCCTAGTCAGGTACTGGACACTGCTGACATCGATGTCCCATGTGGGTGCCCCCTTTCTTTGGTGCTGACAGCGGAGGGCCCAGCCGCAGGACACACATCAGCTCCAGCATCCATAGCGCGTCGTTGAGACTTACTCATTGAAAACTTCTCTGTGTTCAGGCTGAACAGAGCAATTGTGCATTTCAAGGAAGAGAGTGAAAAATGGATTTGGAATGTTGCAAAACACCATAAAGCTCATTGTGCATTAATTCCTTGGGTGGCTTGCAATAAACATGAACATGTGCTGGTTCGTATGACAACATTTGCTGTTGGCCTGGGTTTCTCTTCCCGCCCGAGTGAGGGATGCTTTTCACAGGGCGGGGGGGGAGTTTCCTCCCTTCCTAGGCATTTGATTTTTCCAAAGTTTTCCACGAAGCATTCACTAGCCCGGGCAAGACGTTTTGGCAGCCTTCTCGAAGGCTCCCTCCCCCACCCAGCATGAGGATGGTCAGTCTTCTGGTAGATCAGATGGAAGACGCCTCCCGGCTTCTCCTCACGAAGTACCCTTCCTCTTCATCCTCAGACAGAATTTGCTAAATGCAGTTCAAAGGCAATCAATACTTGCACGGAGCGTTTCCCCACCTTTTTCTAAACAAACGCATTCCTGAGGAGTTAGTTTATTCACAGATTGCCATGAGCGTTAATGACCCCCCGAGTCTTGTTCTGCCAGTCACCCAGATGGCTGTTGATAAAGATTTAGCATCATGTTCGAAGTGTCAGGGCTGTCAGTGGGGCTGAACCATTTGACCAGAAGAAGAAAACGCACAGGGAGCTATTGATTACAGCTTCTCGGTGTCACTTGTTCACCAGGATTTCGGTATTGATGAGGCCGCCAGTGAAAACAAGCGCCTTCCCCTGTGGGCTGCTACCCCCAAGAACAAAGGCGAAGGTGGAAAAAATATGCAGCCAGCACCAGAATCAGAGGGATTCCATTATTGATTGAAAGGCCCCTTCATGTTATTTTTGTTGGAGACAAATCTATGGGTTTGGAAGTTTTATAGCATTTGAGAAAGGGTCTGTGTAAGTGATGGATTCGCGTATTGGATGAATTAGATTTCACAGCATGAAGATTTCAATGCAGCTGTGATATTATGAGCTGCTTGGTTATTGATAAAAATAACATTTTATGCGGCACAGGCTTTAAAGGAGAGGGCATAGAGGGTACGGATCCTTTGAAATGTCCTTAGGGCCCCAATAAATTTTAGCAGGTTTCATTACTTTAATAGTCTAAAACCTGCCACCAAAATTAGCACAAACAGAAGCAGTGTTTCCCATTTCTAGAGTAAAAGTAGTGCATGTTTGATAAGGCACCTGTCCTCCATCCCTGCGTACTCGAGATGAAAACAAGTCATGGCTACCATTATAATTGCTATTCCGTGCCTACGCTTCTGTTATCTGCATCACATATAGAAAGAGAGAGAGGGTTCGTATTACGCACTCTTATAATTTCACAGCTTGTTGGGAGAGAGGGAGGGGAGAGAATCAAAGCTCGCTTGTGAAGTCTGCTGTTAGGAAGAAAGATTGAACTGGGGACTAAATGTTTGTAAAACTGAATTGAATTAAATGTCTCCCTCTTTATCAGTCAAAAACTTGAATTGTGTATTATCTCATCATGTCCTCACGGCAATTATTAACGTGACTGTTGTATTTGATAAAAACCCTCAATTGGAGTAAATGTTCTATTCTTAAAATTTTCTGTTACTCCTTTCAAGAAGATGGGAATTACATGCTGTTTGCACGACGTGGCAGTTTATCGCTTTTCACTCTGGGAAACTACAGGGAAAAGGAAGCCAGGTCTTTCTCACCTCCCCATGCTGGTCATTGTCAGAACGAACACTTTGGGACTACACACGTTACCACGGCTACCCAAACTTCTAGTCAAAATCAGGACCAGTCTGTCATGGGGGACGTCACGTTCTGGCCTCCCAAGCCAAGCTATCTGCCAGGGCTGGCCAACACCCCCAGGCCCACACAGCAGTCCCCCTTGGAGGCAGGTCGAGGAGCGGCCAGGAGTGTTGGGGGGTGAATTGTGCCTCCACTGGGCTAGAATCCCTTCTTTGCCTCTAAACAGCCATGTGAACCTGGGCAAGAGACTAAATGCTGCTGATGTGGACAGGGCCTGGCCTGCGGCTTGTTGGAGGGTGTGCTGTCATAATGTGTCGGGCACGGAGCACACTCTCCCCAACAGCAGGACTGACCACTGCGTCCAGAACGGCACTGGGAGTCATGCCCATCTGCCCAGGGACAGGCGCAGCTCAGGGCCCACAGAGGGAACATTGCAGGCAGGTGGATTTGTGCTGCTAGCCAAGATGGACGAGTGCCCAGAGGACGCCCAGAAACCATGAGAGGAGATCCCGGGCGTGTGTGCGCAGGCACTTCCTCTGGAAACTCACTGGACCGGTGGTTGGTCAGTCTGTCCAGTGCTCTCTTTGGAGGTGGAGCATGGGAGTCGGGGGTGCAGCTCTCTGTTGAGCTGCAAGCTGCGTGGAAGAGGGCAGGAATTGGAGCAATACACCAGATAGTCTGAGACATCTTCACCCTTTGGGGTCCAGCGGGAATGGCTGTGTGTTCTCGTTGCAAGACCCTGGAGCAGGGCAGCCGTACGTGAGTGCTTCGAGAGGCTCACGGGGAGCACAGAGGGCAGGCTTGGAGCTGCAGGATGCAGGGCAGGGTCGGGGCAGGCATGGAGAGGTCCTGGATGCCTCTTGTGCACCTTCCACATGTCCGTCTTCCTGGCCCCTTTTTCCGGAACCTGCCCTGGTTCCTGTAGTTGTGGTCGCTGGCGATTACATTCTTCGTGGAAGAAGTTGCCGGGATGTTTTTCACAAAGATGAGACCTGTTGCCCCAGCATGTCCTGGGCCTTCAGTGACTGACCACCCCTGCCTCTTCCCCCAGTCACGATGGGGCAACTTAGGGATCAAGGCCGTTTTCCCTGAGATTCGCTGGCCGACCCTTCCTTAGAAGTTTGAACTCTGCTGACAGCCCACCTACGTTCCCTCCTGCGAAGGCCCTCTAGACAGCAGCCCTCCACAGGTTCTGAGTAGTTGCTTGTTGGGATCTTTAAGCAAAACTGACCATTGATCCCCAGAGGCCCTGCAGTGGGAACATGGGAGACACCCCTCGTGCTTGGTGGCCCCCAGGTGTGTGGCCATCTGTAGGACACTGGTGTGCTCTGAGCTGTGTCGGCTGGCTACTGGGGAGAGAGGTCAACAACCCAAGACGCTCCTGTCCACTGTGGTTTTAAGGGGCCATAAATTACATCCATTTCTTTTCCTCTCATGTTCTGAGCCAACTGAGAAATGGATAAAGGATGTCAAAATACCAGCTTTTTAGGATAAAAGCCAGATTGGAGAGGTGGCATGGCCATGGCAGGCTTCCCAGGAATTCCCTCCAGAATTAGACCCCTATCCTGTCACAGGGGCAGGTGCTGACCATGTCTCAGGAGGCATCAGGCCGTCATGTGCCGTGGGACAGGCAGGTCCCCCTCCAGGACCCTGCGTGATGCTAACCTGGGCATTCTCATCCCTTCCTCCCAGGATGGCTGGCCAGTGAGTCATCCTCCTCTCAGGGCCAGGGGTGAAGGGTGGGGTGGATGGGCCAGGAGTGTCCCTCCTTCCAGTGGACGTCCCTCCACGTGGAAACCGGAGGCAAGGGCCCCTATGCCCACCTCTGTGTGTGGCTGTCAGAGCCCTAGCCAGATAGTGGACTCCTGTCCTGGGGACAGACAGTGGGCAGGTCTGCCAGGAGGCATCCTCGGAGCACTTGTCTACATAGCCGGGCCAGCGGCAGGAGGACTGAGGCGTTCCCCTGGGGACTGCTGCTGAGAAGGCACCCGCCCCACCTCTGGAGAGAACAGGAGTCCCCTCCCCTGCGGTTAGACGGGATTGTAGGCCTGTGTGTGGCTGCAGGGGTTAAGACCAGCCCGGGTGACAGTGACCCGCACTCGCGTCCCGCACCTGTGAGCAGCCTGTCTGAGGCGTGGACACGCGCAGATCTGTGTTGTGCTGGCTGCAGGCGAGGAAGTAACGTGCAGGGAGTGGGCCCTGTCCTCGGGACACGCGTGTCCAGGAGGGCCCCGCCTCTCTGCACCTGCGGGCTTGTTGGTTCTCCGAGGCCGGGGGCCAGCCCTGCCCCTCCTCCGGGCCTAGGACGGCAGCGTTTTGAGGGGCAGGTGGGTTCAACTGGGGGGGTTGGCCGTGGCCCTGGGTGTAGAGCCCAGCCACAGCTGTGTCTCCTGGTGCTTCTCGAGGCCGACAGGGGCGCCCAGACGGCTGTCAGTGCCCCAGGCCCCGCAGTGGAGCGAGCCCTTTTGACAGTCGCCTCGTCCTTGTGGGATTGTTTGGGTTTGTTTTCGTTATAAGGTGGCCTCACCTTTAGCGAAGTCACTCTGTTGATTAAGTAAGGCAAGCACCTCACTACTGGGTTTGTCGCCAGAGGTGAAAGGCAGTTTGGGGAGGGAAGGGGACGCAACAAACTGTCTGAGGGGAGGACCCTCGAGCCCTGAGGGAGGAGTGAGGGTGGCGTGGCCCCGGACCCGGTGGTCCTGGCCGGGGTCAGTGATGAGCTGGCCGGCTGGCCCAGCCCAGGTATCTGGGGGTGGGAGCAGATGGGGGTGGAGCTTCTCAGACTTTCCAAGCGTCTGGACACTAAGGAGGGAAACAGCATCTCCAACGCGCAAGTAGAGTGTAAAGCGGGGGCCGCCAGCCCTTCCTGCACAGGGTCACGCAGTTAACGTTGTAGGCTTTGCAAAAGCAGCCACAGACATTGTGTACCAAATGGGCGTGGCTGTTCCAATAAAACTTGATTTACAACAACAGGTGTGGACCGCATCAGCCCAGCCACCGTCTGTAGCCCCTGGGTTAAAGTGGTCTGCACGAGTCCAGTCTTCCCTGAAGTGCCTGTTACTTCTAGGAAGTGTTTGAGAATTTTATATACAACTCCATAACTTGGAAATGTCATTTTAAATTTTGTGAGTGTACATTATAAATTACTTACCAAACGAAATTAAGTATTCTCCTCCCAAACCTTAGTATGAAGGTGTTTCATGGAAGATGCCCATATTCGCCTTGGGGCGTCATGTCCCTGCCCCAGC
Source organism: Tapirus indicus (assembly GCA_031878705.1). Classification (NCBI taxonomy): domain Eukaryota; kingdom Metazoa; phylum Chordata; class Mammalia; order Perissodactyla; family Tapiridae; genus Tapirus; species Tapirus indicus. The sequence goes on along the minus strand of CM062921.1, from coordinate 3,765,808 downwards.
CATACTAAGACCCTCAGAGACCCAGGGGTGAGTAGTGCTGAGACATGGCTGACTTGGGGCCTGCACCCAGCCCACTGTGTGGTGGGCCTGGACCATTGTGGTCGGGGGCCTAGGTCTTGACCCCCAGGACCTCACTGGCCCCGAGCCCAGACTGACAGCAGCTGCCTCCCTGTTTTCCAGGTCCCCATCCTCATCCCATGCCACAGAGTGGTCTGCAGCAGCGGAGCCGTGGGCAACTACTCCGGAGGACTGGGCGTGAAGGAATGGCTTCTGGCCCACGAAGGCAGCCTGGTGGAGCGTCCGAGCCTTGGAGGGGGCTCCCGTCCAGCCAGATCCCGGCGTGGGGCACTGGGTGGCACCACCAGCTCCCAGCCTGCCGGCAGACACTGAGTATTAGTAGCAAGAGTAAATATTTGAGTGACATAAATGTAATAGTGAATCGGAAGTGGGGTACATGGTGGCACTGCTGTATTAAAGGAGCTGGACATGTCCTGGGGGACGTGATGTGTCTGCCCTCTCTTGTTTTTACATTTTACAGTAGAGTGAGTTCAGAAGACTGGCTCTGTGCCTGTGGTTTGTTCCCTTCTCGTGCTGTTATTGTTCCATTTCTAACGTCCACTAAAACATGGCTTGGGGGTGCCTGGAAATGTGAGGATGACTGCCCTGGGAGGAGGCAGCATCTGGTGCCCATGGGAACAGCTGGCTGCCTCAGACACCGTGGCTAGGCCCAGAGCCACTACAGCCCTCCAGGGCCCCGGACCCCATGCAGGCCCATCTAGACTGCAGTCGTGTGTGTCCCCTGAAAAGCTGACCTGCCCCCACATGCTCCCCACCTGCCCTTCTCGGCTGGTGAAGTGTTGGGACAGTGTTTTGCCCTAAGACCCTGCTGAAGGAAGGGAACAGGTCATGGAAATATGTGCTTATTGAGGTTCTCTAGCTTTGTTTTTCCAACTGCCAGAAAAGCTAGTGCAAGATGCACCCATTTTTGATCTATAGCAATTGAATAGGAAACAACCACTTGCCAAAATGACTTGGGAAAATAAACTGCTCTTTGGGCATGGATTTGGTTGAAATGGCACCTCTCTGAGTGATGGAGTCTCACCCCAGGCCCCAGCCTCTCTCTTGTCACTTCGGGCCTTAGCACACTCTGGACAGACGCTGACGAGGGGCACCAGCCTCTCTTCCCCAGCACCCCAAGGTCAAGCCTAGAGGTCCGAGGTCACACACCAAGGTGGGTCAGCTCATGTTGCCGACGGCTGTAGGGGGGATTTCCAACATCTGCTGTGGACCACAGTCTGATACTTCGTTATCATGTTGTCATTTTAGCCTTATAATTAACTATCCAAAAAGCAGAAGGGAAACTTGTAGCCCTGCGTGTGGGTAAATAAAATAGAGCATGTGATGTGTGGAGAAAATAAACTCTACCCAACTGTGCACTAGAAAGCTGTATTTTTGTCAAGGGTTCCTGTGACAGTGTAAACCACAGCCAGGAAGCTCAAGTGGTTTGTATATGTCACCAGAAACCTGGATAAAAATACAGCTTTACAATGCGAGCGGTGTGGGTGTATTTTATATTTCATATCACCTTAACACCAACAAAAGCACAGGTACCTAACGTCAACAAACTTTAGGCTTTTCTCACCAATTTGTGATTTATTATATCTTTTTCCTATATCAGCCAAATTCTGGATTTTTTCCTCTCAAAAATAAAGATGACCACTTCCCCCCTTATCTTCTGATTTCAGTCCTCCTCAGTACTTTGGTTTTGAAGCAAGCTAAGTCATACTCCCACAACAGGCTGTATAGATGCCTGGTTTGGGGGCCGGCCCCTGAGCCACCTACTCCATCGAGCCTCTCGGGAGCTCCGAACATTTCGCGCCCTACGGCAAGCTTCGAGAACTGTAAGCTGCTCTCCTTTGGCGTCTCTGTGTGAGAATGGAGGGGCCTGTTTCGTGTTTCTGACATGTTGGGAAGACAGTGGGGTGATCCTCGGTGCACTTTGCATTCGGGGGCTGTGTGGTGGTTGTGTTCTAAATTCTCCAAGGAAAATGCTTCGCTCCAATAATTGACGGTCACCAAGAGTCATCACACTGCTTTTCTGCTCTGCCCTGAACAGAGCAGAAAATCGTGGTTCTCAAAGGCAGCCACTTCCGGCCCTGCTGGCCTGGATGTGGATTTGTGAGTGCTCTCCAATAGAGGGCGCCATAGCAGTGCTCTAGGCTGCGGTTCCGAGGCCCCCAGTCATCACTTCTGCTTAGGGATGGATATGAAAACTGGCGACAGGGTGGAACTCTCCCATCGGCTTGTGACAGTCCCACCTAGCATGTGGTGCCATCGGGGCTGCTGGCAGTTCAGCAGGCCTGTCTGTGGCGCCGTCAGCCCTGACAATAGTCCAAATGTCCCACGCTGCCCGCATGCTCTGCACACAGGCCGACTCCGGGGCCGGGAGAGTGTGGGTCCCTTACTCGATGGAGCCTCCCGCTGTGATCTCCAGACCCCCAAGCGGGCTCCAAGGGAGGGTCCTGAGGCTGAACAGCCACATGAGAGCAGTCGGTGGGGGCCGAGCCCCGGCGGGCTCAGCCACGTGCAGCCAGAGACCTGCCCATCAAAGCCGTCGGAGGTCACCCTGCAGCTCCACACAGCCTGGCATCGCCATTTTGGGGCTGTGCCCTTGGTGCAGGGTAAACTGCATTTGTTTTCTGTCTCCCGGGCTGCCTCAGCCCTGTAAGAACAGGCCTGATAGACGCCCCAAGGTCCCGCTGACAGAGGCAGGAGCCCCTCAAACCGGTCGTGGCCGAGTGCTGCTCCAAGGACCAGCCCTGCAGAGGCCCAGGGAGAAGCCAGTGCCAGCTGTCTGGAGCCGCTGCCGCGCCAGGTCACAGCACGGTCTGTGAAAATAAAGAGGAAAAGGAAATACAAAAATATTTTCCAAATAAAAAGAAATGTCAAAACCAGAAAGCTGTGTTCTTGGGCCTCACCCTGGCTCCCCCTCAGTGAACGGGTTTCCCTGTCCGGGCAGGGTGTGATGCTGTGGATGCTGACACGGAGGCCCACGGGCCAGCCACACTGTGCTCACCCATTTCCAGAGACGCAAATGATGAAAGATTCAGAAATGATAATTGTTTTTGCGGAACCACATTCATAATGAAATGGGTGCCCTTGGCCGTGCAGGAGGCTGAATTTGCAAAGGGTCGTTGTGTTCTTCTCCAGCCCCTTTTCCTTCTAGGAGCAAAAGCGTCAAGTGAACCCACCTCGTTTGCCATGTCCTGTGGCTGCACCGAGTGGTTCAAGATAGCATGAGTCAGCCTTCTTTATGCCCAAAGAAGAAAAGTGTAATTGCACAAACACAAGATGTCGTGGTGTCAGCCAAGGCTGACAAGGAAGTCTGAAACAAGTCTTACTTGCGGAGTTGTGGAACTCGAACGGATGGTTATTTTGCGGTTCTGGATACAAAAGTTGAGGGCAGGGCGTATTTTTGAGGAAGCGAGTGGGCTCCCCTTGTAGTCAACTTAATTGGGATTTCTAATTTGAGTCCACTTCTTACTCAGCAGAAACAGCTACTGAACAGCCTTGTATGACTCAGTCATTTGCTGGAGATTGAAGTTGTCACTTCTATCTCGAATTTCTTTAGGTTCACATCCCTTTCTTCCACAGCCCCCACTCCCCACATGCTGTTTGGTTACCCAGAATCTGCTCTCAAGTGGCCAAGCTTCTCCAGTGTAGGTGTGTTAGTATAGAAACCATCATTTTTTGTTTCTGAACCCTTTTGTGAACAACAGTGTCGTCCCAGAACTTATTTCCTTTAAAACTGCAGTATGAGAACAAAAACCTGTACAAGGAGGTTGCTTAAAAATGTAAGTGGGGGCGCAGTCCAGTGGGATTCCTGTGGGGTTTATGTAGTATCTCCAGAGGAACCATGCAGTACCGTTCCTGCAGGAAGGTGGAGTCCTCGCAGAAACGCAGCCAGAGGTCTCACTGTCACCCTGATGTAGCCCACCCAGGGCAGGGTGTGCGGCACTGTGGGCCATCTCCCGCCTCCTCGGCACCGCGTGCCCCCCCTTGGCTGTTGGCCACCTGCATCTGTGACCACAGGCAGCAGTGCCAGCTCTAACCTCTGCCACCATTGGAACAGGCAGGATGTCACAGCTGAATCAATGTGAAAATTGTTCATTTCACTTCAGAGCTGGCCAAAGATCTTAGTGCTATTTTGATTCCAAGTCGCATAGAGGAGGACTCTGAAGTGATAAATAAATTGGCTTAATGTGGGACACACAGAAGAAAAAGAGTTTGTTTTATTTTACTCAAAAGGTTTTCCCAGAAGACCAATCAGGAAACTGAACTTTCCTGGGTCTCTGAGGCCTGCCCACGCCTCGTTTGCTGCTGCCCTGGCAGAGGGGTCGTGGAGAGGGGGCAGGTGGCCCCTCAGTGGGGACATAACTGTGGCCTCCCTCGGCACATACAGGGCTTTTTCTTTCTTGTTCGTGGGCATTTGACCGAAAGTTTGTGCTCGGGAAGCTGAAGTTCACATCAATTTGACCTGTTATCAGTTTGAAAGACGGTGAGATTTAAAGAGAACTCTGCCAAGCAGCCCCCGTCTGTGTGTCTGTCTGTCTGAAGGAATGGGTGGCAGTTGAAAGCCAGGCCCAGAGTTGGAGAAACTGCAGGTACCTTCACGTCTCTAAGTGACTGAGGGCAGCCGTCCAGAGTCCGCGGACCCCGTGGCTCCAGCTGCCGACAGACGGAGAGCGTCTGGCCTCCATCACCCGGGTCGGCTCCGATAGGATCTGTGCTGGGCAGGCGGGTGGGGGAATGACAACGTAGGACGGAGACGCTGGGGCTGGGCAGCGAGGTGCAAATTGAGGCAGAGCCCAGCCTGATGGCGCCCTGATTGATGGAAGGACGTCATTAGCAAGCCTTTCAAGTTTCTCATTAATGGTTTTTTTCATTGAAAAAGCCACAAGAAAAAATTCCACAAGGACAGAAGTTAAGATTGATCCTGAAAAATGTAGTGTTGGAGGGCTGGCCTGGTGGCGGAGCGGTTAAGTTCACACAGTCCGCTTCAGCAGCCCGGGGTCTGCAGGTTTGGATCCCAGGCACGGACCAAAACACTGCTTGTCAAGCCATGCTGTGGCGGCGTCCCATATAAAGTAGAGGAAGACAGGCACGGATTCAGCCCAGGGCCAGTCTTCCTCAGCAAAAGGAGGATTGACAACAGATGTTAGCTCAGGGCTAATCTTCCTCACGAAAAAAAAAAAAAAGCGGCATTGGTGTTGGGCGCCTTCAAAGACCCTCCTACTGAATACCTTTGTTCCGAGCTGCCATCCTGGGTTACTGGCGGGTCGCAGTGAATGGGGCTCGTTGTGGACGTGGGTGCTTGACTCGCAGGTGTCGCTGTGGTCTGAGGGTGCAGAATGGAGTTTCCAGGTGGTCATCGTCATGAACTCGGGTGCAGGGGGGCGAGAAGAAGCAGGAGAATCTGCTCCTACGGGGAGGCTGAAATTACTGTGCCGGCTCTGAGGGAGCCCTGTGGAGCGCTCTGAGGGCTTCTCCATTGTATGTGCGGTTCTCGCTGACCTTCCCCTTGTTTCTAAGCGGTTGAGTTTCCCTGGCACACACACCACCATACACATACACACCCAAGGTTTTCCTTAAGTCTTCACATTACACATCACTTTTGTTTGGTTCCCAAACACAAGCAACATGTTTGCTTCCAGATTGGTTTGTTGACTTAAATTAAGAAAAACCCAGCTGGAGAAAATATAAGTGTCCAAACATCAAGCAACATGTGATATTGTGCAAAAAGTATTGCTTTTGCATGTTTTGATTGCCATAGCTACGAGGAGCTGCACGTGGGAGACTGCTGGCAGGCAACATGGGAGCAGGTATGCGGTACCAAGCTGCGTCCTCCAGCAGGCAAATTGGGCCCCCGGTCCCCTGGGCCCTGCAGGGAAGCTCTGCAGCTCAGGGGCATCCCCAGCCACCCCCATGCCTCTGAGGGGCCTTCAGAGGGGAGGGGTCTTACCTTGGGAGTGAGGAGGAGAGAACCGAGCCTCAAATTCAGCCGAACTTGGGTTCCAATTCTCCCAACACCTGTGGGAGAGTTGGTTCAAACATGTGACCTGTGTATCCTGTGGCTCAGTTCCCCCAAATCTGAAAGGGGCTGGCAGTGCCTGCCTCCAGCGCCAGGCTGCCAGCGCCACAGACACACCAGCATCCTGTCCCACTGAAGCCGTGACTGAGACAGGGATGGCTCAGAGCACGCCCTCTCGAGAAGGAAAGGCCAACCCTGGCCATCTTTCAGGACTTAATCCAGGGCCAAGAGGGATAGCAAAACCTGACAGCAGGTGGGGAGCGTTGACCATCCTTGCACTGCTCACTTTATAACCAAACGAGGTGTGTACTGTGCCCTGCGCTGTCTGCCAGGTAGGGGGCAGCCTCCTGCCTCAGAGTCCCATGGGACAGAAGGAAGGAGCATTGCTGAGCAGAATGCATCACACATTTTCTTTCAGTCCTTGTGGATGGGCTGCTCTGGGGAGTAAAACAGCACCCTCGTAGAGTTAAGTTTTGTGAAAGCTTGGAGATCCTTCCAGAAAAAAAACATTACCTAAGTGTATAATCCTGTTCCTGAACAAAAATCCTCTTAATGCCAAATGGGGATGAGGACCTAGGAGCTCACTTGGCGCCAGTCCAGCTAGAGCAAGCTCGACCTGGGACTGGCACATTCTCGAGATGCTTTCTGCAGCTGTCTCACTATTTTGATTCCCAAGAAGGGGGATGAAAAATATTCCCCATGCATCCCGGAGAGAAAGAGCAGCAACCTCCATGTGAAGGGGCAGAGCCCTCAGCTTTGCTGCTGCTGCTTTGGCCATAACCCAGGGATCCTGGACATCTCTAAGGTCTCCTGCAGCCGCCCTCTCCAGAGACGTTTCTCTGTAATGGGGAAGATGTCTGTCTCCCTCGCTCACACCTGCCTGAGCGCCCATGCTTTCGGCCATGGGCTCCCTGAGCACGCCGTGGCTTTGTACAGACCTGTGCGTGCTGCCCCGTGGGGAAAGAGGCCTGGTCCCTTCCCCCTTCTGTGTTCTCACTGCACCTGGTGGCCCTTCAGGATCTTTCCTTTCTCCTTTTCTCCCTCAGGAAAATGCCAAGTCCTCATTGTACTCATTGCTGTGCTCAGCAGGGTGTTTGCATGATGTGGAAGGCACCCGGGAGGGGAACGCATGGGTGTCCTTGCTGTGTGCACCTGGACACAGCCCACCCCTCCCAGATGACCCTCCGCCAACACCACCCAAAGAAGTAGGTGGTGGGGTGGGGCTGCGTCGGCCCTGCCGCATCGTCGCTGTCATGGGAGAGAATGTTTGAGGGTCAGCAGCGGGATTCTATGCACTTTGAACAAGGGGGGGCCAGGGATACTGGCCAAGGGACAGCCGTGAGCCAGAAAGAGGGCTGTGTTGTGCAGGTGTTCATACTCAGTACAGTTGGCCCTCCATGTCCTTGGGTTCCAAATCCGCAAATTCAACCAACCGTGGATGGTGGTTGCAACTGTACTGAACGTGTCATTATTCCCTAAACAATACAGTATAACAGCTATTTGCATAGCATTTACATTGTGTTAGATATCGGTAATCTAGAGATGATTTAAAGTGTACAGGAGGATGTGCATAGGTTATATGCAAATACTATGCCGTTTTATATAACAGACTTGAGCATCCATGGATTTTGGTATCCACCAGGGTCCTGGAGGCAATCTCGAGTAGATACCAAGGGATGACTGTATCTGCCATTTGGATGCACCAGGCTGGGGAGCCCACCCCTTGCTCTACTCAAATTAAAGTCTAGTCTGGGCAGGTATTCCTAAAATGTTCTTTTACCAGGAGTCTTGCTATTTCTAGAACCTGGGCATTCTCACTCAAGTATCCTTCTTCTACACCACAACTTGGACCACTTTTCTTGAGAAAAAGGCTTTAGTGGAATAAAGGCAGAGGCTTTGGCTGTGATGCTCCTGCCCTGTGCAGCCTCTCCCAGGTGGCCCTGCCCTGCTCACCCTTTCACATCTGCAGGATGGCTCAGGTCTGGGCTCACAGGGCACCCATCTCACCCGAGCCCCTCGCTGGAGGTGGCAGAGCAGCAGCCATGACCACACTGGCTGTCCCACCACCCCTTTCAGTCTCGGGTCAGGGGTAGGGTGGATGGAAAAGAAGCCCTGAGCCAAACGTGGAGCATTCTAGAACATTCTGGAGCTAGCTTTCATAGGGCCAGTGGAACATTCTGAAGCAGCTCTCATGGGGTCAGTAAAAGAGTCTTGGGCTGGGAGACGGCCCCACCGACTTCATCTAGGAGTTGACCTGGTCCTAGAACAGAGAAGCCACACAGGCCTCCACACACCAGTGCACAGACACACAGGGGCCCTGCGATCCCAAGTCTCTGTCCCCTGGTGGGTGGTACTTGGTGTCAGCAGATACCTGTGCTGCCACTGGGGTCACCAGAACCACAACAGGTCTGGAAATATCACACAGGAGCCTGGGACAGGACCGGCCCACCCTTCTCTCTCTGTGTCTCATGCCCCTCCCACATCGCTGGGGACCCCTGGGGTGTCTTCTCTGCCACCAGAGCTCAAACACTCAAGGCCACTCGGCTCCCACATCCTCTCTGTCATGTCACCTGTGGTCACCTGAAGACAAGCTCCTGAGTCTCCTGTCCCCTCACAGCCCATGACCTGAGGCTGCTCTGCCCTCCTTACATCCTCGAAGCATGCTACCATCCCCATCCTCATCCCATCGTCCCTCAGTCCCCAAGGCTTGTCTCCTGCCTCCACCCCACGCTCCAGCCCATTCTCCACATAACGCCCATCCCTCCAGAGCCCCCAGCTCCCCACATGTTGGCCCTGGAGCCCTCTCCACTGAGCCTGGAGCCCCCTCTCCCTCCCTCCCTCCTCAGGGGGCCCCTGGGCCACTCTCCAAGATTGCCAGTCCCTCATCTCTCTGTCCTGCTCCGTGCTCCCATCAGGTTGTCATCGTTCTGTTGACATTGGCTTGTTTGGTTGCTTGTTGGCTAAGATGGAAGCTGCGTGGAGCCCGCGAGGCCTTGATGCTGGCCCGGCGCACCGTGAGTGCTGACCCAGTGCTGGGGCTGGATGAGGTCGGCCCCCACCTCCCGCCTACAGTTCCCACGGGGCCCTGGAGCCCTCCATTCACCGTAAGCCGCCCAAGCCTCAGTCTTTGACACAATAGTTCCTCCATCCCTGGGCTTGCTCTCCTGAGGGCCCCGTGACCCCTTCGGCCCTTCCCAGTGCAGACCCCAGTTCCCCGACCTTCCCCGATCCTGGCAGACCCCACAGGCCACGTTCTATGTGGGGCAGAGGCAGCTGTGCCCTGGATGCCGTTCACCCCTCAGTCCTACAGATGGAGAAACTGAGGCCCAAGGGCTTCAGGGGCTTGTCTAAGGCCACAGGCGAGTGCGTGGTGGAGCCAAGATGAGGACTCGGTGGGCGTCCTGCTGCCAAGTGAGAACAGAGCCAGAGGAGGAAGAGGCGCAGCTGACCGGGGTGGTCAGGTCCTCAGTGGTGGTGTCTGTAGAACAGAGAGGATGGGGCTTGCCTCCGGAAGTGCTAGAACTACCAGGAGATTTTCCCAGGCACACAGCGGCCTCTGGAAACTCTCTGAGATACACATAAAATAAAGACAGTAGTAACAAATCATCTCTCCAAGGCACATGTGCCAAGAAACATGACTGACCAAGGATATTCATCGAAGTTGTATTTATTATATAAAAAAAGGAATCAACCCAATTATCCATCAATAAGAGACTGGTGAAACCAATCTAAAACATTGATTCAGTGGAATACTGTGCGTAATATCAGCCTACATCTATCTTCTGGAGAGAGCCCTGTCCCTGTGTGGTGGTAAGGGAGAAAAGTTGGCACAAAACATTAGATTGAGTATGTGCCAAAAAGAAGAGACTGGAAGGTTATACTGTGTGTGTGACTGATGGTCATCTCTCCTTTCAGTCTCGGGTCAGGGTATTGTGTTGTCCCTTCTTCATACCTAGCCATCCTACTGCTGCTGTTTCTGAGTGTGAGCATGTGTTACTTCTGGTAGGAAGGAGGAGGAGAGGAACTATTATCAGTTTTTTAAACAGAAAACTCAGATGAGAGGAAGGGGTGGTATCCATGCAATTCCCCTACAGGGCTGTGGACGCCGTCTCCAGGACCCACTGCTCTCTCCCAGAATGTCCAGGAACACACATTGACCCCCACAAGAGGGATTTGGCTTTAGGTGGCCGATTGGGTTTGGGCGACCCAGTTGGTGGAGACAGGCTGGCAGAGGATTCTGTGTTCCTCAAAAAATGAGCTCTCCATTTGAAGAGGGTGGTTCCTGAGGAGGTTGACAAGGGAAATATCTGTTAATTTTCATGTGTTTTCTTAGGAAAATCACGGGGTCCGAGGAGAAGTGACGTTTGAAGTGGTTGGTTCGCAGTCATTGACCTGAGGGCTGAGGGTGGGCCGTGCCTCACCAGCCCCCAAGGGCGAGTGCTCCAGGGGAGGGTTATGATCTGATGGGATGTCCTAAAAGGGTGATTTGAAGCCAGTGTCCAGAATGTGGGCAGAAACAGGCACCTGTCCCCAGCCCAAAAGAGGGAGAACACCTTAGAACTGGTGAAGCGTCTCTCCCCAAGTGACACAACGGCCTCTCCTTCTGATGGTTTTAACGATTTCAACGACCTGCGATATGCACTTGTGATAGCAAATTCTAGGTTCCTTGAGAAGAGATTTACACTGTCTCCCCAGCTTTCACAGGGCACATGTCACAGGCTCCTAAACCCTGGAGGAGGAGGGTGTGGGTGCACTGGGGGACCGTGAGGTGGCCTTTGGCCTGGGTGCATTTGGTTCATGGGTATCACGGTTTATTTACCTACTCTTCTGTCCTGTCTGTCCTCCCGGCTGTACTGACTCCTCCAAGCAGCCTGGCTCAGGGTCCACGTGAGAAACCATCGGTGACATGGGACTTTCTCACCAGCACCAGAGCCCTCCCACTGCCCGAGGACCCCTACAGCTGGACACCAGGCCCCTGGTGCTGAACGGCAGCTGTGAGACCAAGAGGAAACGAGATCTGGCCCGTGCCTGGAGAGAGAACCTCGGGAAAGGGAGGAAGGAGAGAAGTTGTTTCGTCAGGCACGGTTCTTACAGATCCTGCCTCAGTCATGCTGCTGCTGTTACCGTTGTTTGGTTACGAGTTCAGCTTCTGAATTCCAGAATGATGGAGACTACGTTTGATGGGGAATTCGGAGATCACCACCCAGCAGCACTTCCTTCCCCACCTTGTTTCCGACGGTGGCCGTGGGTGGATGTGAACAGACAGCTCTGCTCTGGGGCTGGTCCCAGCCCCGCGCGGCTCCTGGGTTGCCGGCAAGAGGCGGTCCCGCAGCGTCTCCCGCGGCCTCTGCGGGCACTGGCAGGTCCCGGCCGGGCACACGGCGTCGTGGGGATCCCGTGGGGATCCCGCGGGCCTCCGCGGAGCCCGTCCGGTTCAGGGCGCCCTCGCGGGGGTTCGGGTGCGGAGGCCGCGCGGCCAGGGAGCCGGGGACGCGCGGGCGCGGAGACGCCGTCTGAGCGGGAAGCGCCGGCGCCGCGGGTTGCAGAGGCCCGAAGCCAGCAGGGCCTCGGGGAGGGGGTGGCCGCCCGGGCGTCGGGCCGAACCGGAACCCCGCTGAGTCGGGTGGTTGGATGAAGCTGGGCGGCATCTCCCGCTCCTCCTCGACGCTTGGTGAAAACGAAGCCTGCAGCTGCGGAGGGCGCGCCAGGCAGGGCCAGAGGCCTCCGTTCTGCGGCTCTTCTCCCTGACGTCGCAGCCCGCCCGCCGCGCGGCGGGGCCTGTCCTAGCGTGTGCACCCCGCCGCCCGGCTCCCTGCGGACTGGGGCCACCACGCCCGTGACGACAGCACCCGGCGCCCGCGCGGTGGTCAGCGCAGCCCCCGCGGGCGGCTGGGGAGACGGAAGCCGCTTAAACGGAAGGGAATATTCGGTTCCAAAAGTATACTTTTGTTGGAATAAACTATACGTAATTTTATGACAAAACCAAGTTATACACAGTGCGAACAAAGTGATTTGAAATCTGCAGCAGCCCTGAGACAAGCCCGCCGTCGTACGCCTCCGGTGGTTGCTAAACCTCTCCCCCGCCAGGGAGGGCGGTTAGAACGCTCTCCTTACCCACGTGACTCCAGGGCCCGGACACGTGACCTTCTACACGTGCCCGGGGATGCCGGCCGGGTGGGCTGGAAGCTCCCTTCTTGCCTGCCCGTCCCCTGCAGAGAAGCAAAGCCACCACGTGCCTGCCGCCCTGCAAGCTGCACTTGTGAGTGTGCGCCATCGTTGACTCCCAGCCCTCCAAACCGCAGGTTCTGAGCGACCCGGCTCCCAAGTACACACATCTGGGCCTCCAGTGACGTCCACCAAAGGCTCGAGACAGCGCGTCGTGCGGCAGTGCTGGCGTCCCATCTGAGCGCGCCGGTGAGAGTCTCCAGGCCAGGACGCCCGCGCCGAGCTGGGAGCAGCCTTTGTTTAAAGCTGCCTTTTCTTCGAGTTGCGGAATGACACGTCTAAATATTACAACGCCGAGGTATGTAGCTGTCGGTACTTTTCCATGCAAACATCCGACTTCTGTGCCAGAAAGCAATGTGACAGGTATTCTGTAGTTTCGAGCAAATTGGTCTCAGATGTAGATGAACAGATTTTTCACAAGGCAAGGATGGAAGCTTCTTGTATGCTAGGCCTGAGCCTGCCAGGGTGCTGCAGGACCGTTTATTGCTGACTGCCTGCCTCCTCTTCCTCCTCCCCCACTCTGCCTCCACCCACTCCTTTCCCCCCAGCCCCTCCCAGAGGGTTTCTCGGAGCCTCCACGTGGGCCCTCCACACGGGGGCCTTCTGGCTTGACTCTCAGACAGTGTCCCTCATGCTGGTTGTGAACTCTCAGGCTGCTATGGCCTTTGGGCCTCTGGGGGGACAGTGCCAGGTTTGAGTTTTCTTCAGAAGCCCCTCGAGCCCAGAACCTTTGTCCTGAGGAGGTGGGGAAAGGTGGCAGTAATGCTCAGTGGTCAGGCCCCTTGAGGGGCCTCGTAGTCTTGCATGCGCTGCATGATCTCTCCACACCTTGGTTTCGGTGGTAGATTGAATGGTGGCTCCAAACAGATATGTCCACGTCCAAATCCCTGGAACCTGTACGTGTGACCTTATTTGGAAAAGCGATCTTTGCAGATGTGACTGAGTGAAGAATCTCGACATGAGATCATCCTGGATTATCTGTGTGGGCCCTAAATCCAGCGACAGGTGTCTCTCTAGGAGGCAGAAGAGGAGGACAGACACGGAGGAGGAGAGGCCATGTGAAGATGAAGATGGAGGTTGGAGTGAGGAGGCCACTAGCCAAGGCAGCCTGGATGCACCAGAAGCTGGAAGAGTCAAGAAAAGACGCCCCTGCCCCAGAGCCTCTGGAGGAAGCACGGACCTGCCGACACCTTGATTGCAGACTTCTGGCCTCTGTGAGAGGATAGGTGTGTGTTGTTTTAAGCCCCGCGGTTTGTGGTGCTTTGTTGCAGCAGCCCGAGGACACTGACACAGCTTCCTTATCTGCGTAGCAGGCGTCAGTGGCACATCCGTACCGTACAAGGCCACTGTGAGGTTGCAATGAGTTAGTCCTGGGAAGCCCTTAGCCCCCTACCTGGCACCTGCTGAGCACTCAAAGCCTGGTGGTGGTTGTTTAAAGTCAGATTTCAGAGTCAGGCAAACCTAGCTGGCATCCTCGGGTGCTGGCTGCGGGGCCCCTGGTAATATATTTGGTCTCTCCAAGCCTCATTGCCCCACCTGCGAGAAGGGAAGACTGGTGTCCACCTTGCATAGTCTTGGTGAGCATTTAATAAACGGAAGCTCCTTCCTTTCACCTTCCCTCATGCCTTGACCACCATTGAGAGTGAAACCTGGGAGGAGCTCTTTGGCTGCTGACGTCGTAGCCGAGGGCATCCCAGAAGGTGCAAGAACCAATGTCTCCTCCCTTCTAGCTGGAGGTTGTTGATGATGGAGGAGGTGGAGTTGTCGTCAACACAAGGATGGGCGTGCAGAGTCACAACAGAGTGTTTGACAAACCTGCGACCGGATATTGCAGCTCAGAGCAGTCACCCTTGAGAGGCTGCCCTATGCCTGTGACACTCAGATTCAGGGCAAGACTGACAGTGGGCCACAGAGGCGTTTATGAACCACGTCTTTAAAACAGCAACAAGAATGGACTCTCAGAGCCCACGGTCCCCACTGGCCTGCCAGGCTCTGGGAGTCTGTGACAACTTCCAGAGCTCAGGTCAGCCTCTGGGGACACGTCCTTGCTCAGGAGCAGCCAGATACGTTTTTAAAACCAATGATATCAATACGTATTGTAAAGCCACCATAAATAAAGCAATGTAGGGCTGATGCTAAAGCAGACATAAGTAGATGGATGGACCCAAATGGCAAGTCCAGAAACAGCCATGAGTCTGTGGAATTTTAGAATGTTATAAACAAAGCGTTTTAGTTTGGTGGGGACAACAGATTATCTAATAAATGGTATTAGGACAACTGGCTGAGCTATTTGAAAAAATAACATAATCCCAGAAACATTAGAGATCTAAGCATTTTTTAAAATTAGTTTTAATTGTTATTGTATCAGATGAAAATACAGGAAAACTAGAGGAGGTGTCTCAGAACACGACAGGAGCCAGAAGCCATAAAGGAAAGACTGACTCACTGGACAATGTGACGCTGTCAGACACTAAAGACACAGGGTGCACCGGGAGAGAGCACCGGCAACGTACAGAACACCCAGGTCATAGCCATAATATATGAAAAACTTCTGCAAATCAATAAGAAAAAGACGAACTACCCAAAAGACGATGAGCAAATAGACAAGCCATTCATAGAGGGGGAAAATATAAAGGAGCAGCTAGAAGCCTCTAGAAAGAGTAGAGGAGAGTACAAGTGACAGTGGCCACAATGATTATCTGAAGTAATCTGTGAAGAGATATCCCACCTCGCTAGTGATCATAAAATTGCAAATTAAAATATGAGACAGCATCTTATTGTAATCTGGGTTAAAAACATAAAACGTTTGTAATTTTTTACCTACAGGGTAGTGAAAAGGGCACGCATACACTGTTGGTAAGAATGCTGACACATTATTGGAAGGTAATTAGGTAATATTAAAATGTAAAATACTGTATTTGACCAAATAATTCCCCTTTTAGGAATCTACTTGAGAGAGAGACATTCATGCGTGTACAAGGCAGTAATTATAGGGATGTTCATTGCACCAGTGCTTATAACAGCAACAAATGGGATGACACGAATGTCCGTCGACGTGGGTCCACTGAGTGAGTCATGCAGCGTGTACAATGGCGAATGTGAATCTATGTTTATGGATGTGGAAGGAGGATCGTGACTCACGGCTGAGTGATAAAGGCATGTGATAAAACATCAGGAAGGGTCAATGTTGTTTTTTTAAAACAAATTTTTAAATTTTGTGTACAAATGTAAAATTGTGGAAGAGAATTCGCCAACATATTTACATGGAGAGATCTTGCTGGAAAGAGTCAAGAGAGAATTGCTCTGGGGGTGTGTGTGTGGTATTGCTTTCTAGTGTTCAACTTTTATAAAATGTGTGTATTTGTTATATAATCAGGAAAAAGTATCCACGATTCTGTCTTAAAGATGTGTATATATTTACATATATATACACATATATGTATATATTTACATATATATACACATATATGTATATATTAATCTTTTTTAAAAAAAGACCATCTGTAAAACAAGATGCTCCAATGATTATCTCAGCACGAGGAAATCGTGAATAATTGTATTTCCTTTTTTGTGCTTATCTGTATGTTCTAAATTTTTGCAATGGAAATGTGTGTTTGTAATGATAAATACTGGGTGAGGAAGGGGCCCTGACAGGTGCAGTAAGAGGACAACACTGGCAAGCTCAGTCTAATCTGGTGATTGGTGTCACTCGCCTGACCATCCAATTACCAGACTTCCGCTGTCCACTGGCAGGGCCGGTGAATGAGAATACCCTGGGTGAGACACGGGAGCAATAGTGGGCGGTCTCTAACTGGACAGGCTGTGTGACACCAGCTCAGGGTATGGTGTCTCGAGAGGGTCAGTCAGGGATGGAGGTGGGGGGGGTGAACTAGGAAATAAAGAGGGGCTTCCTGGAAGAGGCAGGACACCAGCTGGACAGGACATAGAGGGCACTTCAAGTAGAAGGGGCAGCCAGACACCTTAGAAAGAGCAGAGGAGGGCACAAGTGGCATCGGCCCCTGAGAGAGGAAACCAGGGGCTGGAGGGAAGTGGCAATGGTCGGGCCAGGGGGAGGGCAGACGCCCTTGCTGTATATAGTGCAGGACACATGTGGGGTCAAGTCTTGGTGAGGTTTCAGATGGTGACCAGTCAGGAGAGCAGTGCACGTCAGTCAGCCCTCTGCCACAAGGGGACACCGCGGGCTCCGGCACCACTCCGGCCCTGCGCCTCTGGGGGCTTTTCTTTCGCCTTACTGCCCTGGGACAGTGGGCTCTCCTGAATCGCTCCTTTGTCCCTTGAATGTCACAGGGCACCCCACAATGAAGGGAGCTGTTGCAGCTCAGGTTTTCTGGCAGGAGAGGTGGGCTGTGCAGAGGACAGGCCCCCAGGAGGGGACAGGACCTCCCCAGCGCTCCACCTGCAGAGGCAGCGGACGCCTTCTGTGCTCGAGGTGCGGCCTGCCTCCTCTGTTCCCTGTTCCTCTGGGACCCATGAGGACAGAGGGCGGGTGGGCGTCTCAGCCTGGCAGAGCAGGCCCGAGCCCGGCACAGAGAAGCCTGCCTCCTTGTCTCTGCGTCCCTGTGTTTTACATAATTAGGGAAGTCACTTAATGTCACCGTGTCTTGTTAGAGAAAGTACTAATCCTTAGAGCTAACAGGACTAACTAATTAGTGTAAAACACTTTGAAAATATGAGAAATTCAGCTGTGGAGTATAATTGGCCAGTCCTCCTGGTACTGACACTTCGGCCATATCCCTAACAGAGCCGCGGGCCTGGCTTCATCACAGAGACGTGGTCATCGGTGGACGGGCGTCCCGAGCCCCAGGGCTGGCCGGCAGCACGTCCTGCGCTGCTTTACCCAATGAAGTGACGTGGGGTCAAGGATGAGTGAACTGGCCGGGGCCCCCTGCCTCGTTACCCCAGGACCTCGGGGAACCAGGGAGCTCCGAGAATGGGCCCAGGTCATGAACGGTGACCACAGCAGGCTGGTCATGGCTGGGGCCCGGTGTGGCCAGCCCTGATGCGGCCTTCGGGACTGGCCACGACTGGCTGGGCCGCAGCAAACCTGTATCATCCTCAGCTTTCTCTTCCCCGGAATGGAGCTAATGTGTCACCTGCACTGTCTCCAGAGGGTGGAGACAGAACTGGGAGACATGTGGCCCAGACCTGGCACACAGCAATTCATACTGTTTTCCTCTTTAAAGGATAAATGCAGGACTTCCTTCTCGGTTAGTAAGTTGCTCAGAAAAGATTTGCACACCCCAGACCTGGGCAGCACTTGCCCCGAGCTCTGGGGACACATCCGGCCACCCGTGGGTGTGGACTTTCTGCTGGTGTCATTGGAAATGAGATAGGCTGTTGAGTGTTCTCTTGGTGCCTTACTTCCTAAGGATGTATGGAGCTGTCAGCAAACCATTAATCTCTCTTTAAACCACGGTGACAATATTTACATTTAAGATCAAGATGACGATTATCTGAAGAACTCCCCTGGAAGCTCTCCTCACAACTGGAAAAACACAGCAGCCCGTCAGCAGAGCCGTATCCCGGGCCAAAAATAACCACGAGACAGTCCAGGGGAGCCACGGCGACAGGGGAGCCGGGTGAGGCGAAGGTCCGGCAGAAGCTCGTCGGCCACTGGCAGCGGAATGGATCTCGGCTTCAAGAAAAAGGAAGCTAGAGCCGTGCGTTTGGTGGCTGAGCAGCAGACCCAAGCCAGCAGACCCAACAAACCAACTACTTCTGAAGAGAATCGTCTTTAGTTTATAGAAAAAGAATTTGTGCCCAAACAATGCAGAAAATAACCAGGGCCCGGCAGGGGTGAAAAGCCAGCTTTCTGAGCATCCTGGGGACATTCTGGCAAGTCACTCATTCCGAGAGAGACCTCTGGGCGCCCCGACACCTGGTGGGGCGTCCTCTGGGTGTTTTCCATTTCGGCACTTGGCGGGCTGAACGCTGACTTCAGACACCTTGTGTGGTCTCTTCAGGCTGTCAGGGTCCCTGCTTTCCAAAGGGCGGTCCCCATACCTGTGCTGTGGAAACTTCTTTCTCTTGGGCACCTTCAAAAAAGTATTTTAGTAAGTACGTAACGTTACCAACCAAAGTTGAGCTTTTCATTCCTCATCAAAACTGACACCTGTGATCCTGACAACATACTGTGATGTACTGCATTTCACCCCACAGGGAAGGGAACTGTTTTGCCCCAAATCACTCAGCTTTTAAGTCCTGAAGCCTAGACTTGAGCCCAAGGCCATCACCTCAGAATCTCTGCTGATCCCACTGGGTATCGATGCTCCGTCCTTATCATTCTCAGATCAAGTCCTCAGGAGCCCACAAATGTCCCTGCGTACTTAGAACCAACTGTGGCTAACGTTCCAGGAATTTAAAGGGAGATGTCTATGAAATATCGAGAAGGATGCTTAGTCTGTGTGCAGCGACTTTGACTGTCATTTGGTAAAGAGTTGTACAGACTCTGTACAACTGGTAGAGAGTGGTAGAGTTGATACAGACATGGCTTCTGACCCAGCCATTCCCCTGAGCACACTCCCCGAGGGAGTCTCTGGACATGTGCACAGAAGCCAGGCCAAAGAGCTTCCACATCCCTACTGTGTGCAGAGCAGAAGCCGTGATGGTGTGAACGTCCGTCCGCAGGAAAGCGAGTGAATACATGATGTGTTCGTGTGGTGGAATATTATGCAGCAGCGACAGTGTGTGGAGCTGCGTGCTCTGACATGAGTGGTCTTAGAAATATGGTGAGGAGTAGACTAAGTACGTTGCAGGAGATTACATAGGGAGTAGTGCTGATTTTATAAAGCTCACAAACAAGCCTTGGGGGATATATATCGCTTTAAATAAGTATATACACACATTTACAGTCATATATGTTCACGCACATATACATGCACACGTACGTGATAAAACCTCTGAAAAGGCAAGGGGATGATATATACACGATTTGAGTTCTTGCCTCTGGGGCAGAGGCAGGAGGATAGAGTATCATGGAAACTCTGATGTTCGACCATGCTCAGGTAGACTCAGCCATACGTTCCAGTTCTTAGGCTGCATTATAGGTTCACTGGTGTCCTTGTAATATTTCACAACATATGTGCTACACACATTTGTTTATTTCATATTAAATATTCTATAATTTGAAAACTTTAAGCACGTCATTGAAGGCCACCGTTCGGTATGGCTGTGTGCATATTTCTGGTGAGGTTGTTGGCACAGCTGGTGACTCCAGAAATGGTTCACCTTGACCTCCTTGAATTAGTTTTGTGTACAGGGTTTTCCTCCCGGCTCGGCAGGCTGGGAGAGTCCACTGGAAGCACTCCTACTGGGAGGGGCCCAGCCTCTGCCGGCATCGTGGCCCCAGGTGACACGTGCAGTAGGTAGAAACTGCACTGGGAGGAGCCTATGCTTCTCGTTTGCACACTCGCGCCCTCTGAGCAGCTCTGCAGCTGCCACTTGACGTGAGTCCCATCACTCTCAGCGATGCGCCTGCTCCTGGGAAATCACGTCCCCTCTTGCAGACCAGACGTGTGAGCAGGTGTGAAGAACAAGGCCAACCCTACTTCACGGGGCTTTGACATTGAGATCCCCTACCTGCGGGCCTTGGGTTTGGGGGAACAAGCTTTGGCCCCAGGAATTTTCAGACTCATGAGAAGACGTGAGGCAATATTCTGGATAGAATTATCACCTACAAACCCTTGTGGGCTCAGTGCATCAACTCAGAGCAAAGAGCAAAGGCTATGATGCTCCACGTACCCAATGAACCAAGAAGACCTCAGGCCAGAGAGAGAATTTTCGGAGGAGCCGGTGGAAGAACGAGCCAGGAAGAGGGAAGCTGCTGCTTGGGAGCGAGCCTGAGGCCATTCTGCGTGGCCCGTATTTGATAGTCTCAACGTTAAAAGACCAACCGGCCGATGGTGATGATTCAGACTTGTGTTTGCTAGACATTTTCTCAAAAATGAGTGAAGTGAACCTGTCCCTTTAAGGAGAACAACTGGCAGTACTTGTCACCAATGATAAAAATTTGTTTTTGAACAAAATTAGAATTTTTGAAAACTATATCTACCACTGTGAGCTTTACAGCTTCTGCGTACTTAGATTTTTCTGATGAGATTGGTGATGATATTAACAAATTTTTTTTAATATTATGTAACGAAAAGTGACAACATTTGGAAGATCTGCATAACGCAGTGAACTAGCGTATCCAGATGACCAATGCTTGATTTTACAAAACCACCCGTGGGTCAAAGAAACTTTCACAGTGCGAGATGGACCGGCACAGTTGAGCAAAACACAGAAGTTCACTGACGGGGTTTCAGATTCCCCGCTGTAGCTAAACTTGAGGAAACTCCCACTTGTAGAGTTTGGGTGTAGGATCAAAGGAGAATGTCCACAATTTTCTGAAAAGGCTATTAAAGTACTCCTCCCTTATCAACTACATGTCTGTGTGAGGCCAGATCTTCCCCGTACGCTTCAACCAGGGAACAAATCCCGACAGTTGGAATGAAAATATGAGAATCTGACTGTCTTCTGCTAAGGCAGGCATTAGGAGATTTGCATAAATGGAAAACAATGCCACTCTTCTCACTAACTTTTTGGCTTCAGAAAATATAGATTTTGTTATTAAATATTTGTTAACTTAAGCTAATATATATTGGGTTTTTGTTATTTTAAGCAAATTAATAAATAATTTTAAATTTCTCAGTTTTGTTTCCTAGCATGCTAACTATCAATAGATATAACCCACACATCTGTTGTTGAGGCCTCAGTTTCCCAGGTGTGAAGGTGTAGAGAGTCCATGTTCTGAACAGGTGCAGCAGTGGTTGGGGCTGTGGGACCCCCGTGGTCAAGAATATGTCCACAGAAATGGTTCTGTGCGGGGAGCTCATTTCTCCATTAGAGTGAAATCCCAGGAGCACGTTCCTCTTCCATTTCTACATTTTGTGCTGTGACAACCCCAAGGAACAGCCTAGGGCAGGGCAGCACTCAAGTTGTTATTAAGCTGCATTATTTTGATAAGTCAGAGAAGGAGAATTTCCACACCAGCTTTTATCCTTTTATGTAAAGATTCAAACACCACTGCTAAAAGAGAAATAGATGTTTTTAAAGAGAGAGGATTGCAGACGGATGGAGCATTCAGCGTCGTTTCCGTCCCGATGTTCCCTGAGCTGGTGTGAGAAACCGGCAGCTGTCAGCCAGCGATTCTGTCTCCTCACTTTGTGTTTCATGAGTGGTTTTTAACCAGGCACCTTAAAATGTATTATTGTTAGAAAATAAACAGAGAAACAAGGGATAGTAATCTAGTACTAGGAAGTTAATTCTGGAGACCTCCGACCTTCCAGCAGTCACGTCGCTATTGATTTTCAATACCGTGAGGTGGCGTGCCCCCCTAAGCGTGGGGTTCAGCAGATTCCACACAGTTTCTCCCTTATCAGTTGGGTCCCTGAGTACTTGAGCATTAAGACAACAAATGTCCACAGTTAACGGCGTGTCACATGGCAGCTGGGTGGACGTGCCAATTTTCTAATGAAGTCGGGTTGTTGGCAAACACACCAGTCATCATATATTGAAGGAAGTCTTCTTTTGTGTATTTCCAACACTCCTGGGTGCTTCGAAAGATACCAGTTACATCATTGTCTAAGGGCCAGGCACCAGGGGAGCAGCATCCACTCGCTGCCAAGACAAAAACAAGCAAAACCAGAGTTAAAAGCAAGACGGGGCTGCGTTCTGCAGGAGGTGTCGGAAATGTTTTTTCCTGTTGTGCTCGATGAAGGAAATATTCTGAAGAAAAGCAGTGGCTCCGACACCCGCATTTCTCCCACAAAAAGGCATCTCGGTAATTACTCCCAACTTAGCTTACTGTCTGTGGGGAAGAACCAGAATCATTTTTCTCAATAGTGACGGAAGGGAAATGGTCGACGCCCTTTGGGTCTCAACCAGCATGTGGCCGGCCCCTCAGCCGGGGGCCCTCGTGTGAGCCTGGTGGGCCAGTGGGGAGACTCCAGTCCGTCAGACGACCTGAGCCTCTGTCCAGCTCAGCAGACTCGGCCGCATTTGCCCCTACCCTCCTCCTCCACCCCCCACCAGTAATAAATTACAGTTGCCATCTTGTATTGATTATTGAAAATGTTATGTCCACGGGAAGAAAATGCCATTGCTTTAAATATCAACATGACTAGGGATTTTAAAGTTATTTTCTACAAAGACGTGTGTGATAAAAATTTTTAAGCAATCGAAAGGAGTGAGGGGGGAGTAGAATTATTAAATAACAAAAAAATCAATCCTCCGTTCGGTCTGGCCAGACAAGCATTTCTCGGCTCAGGTAAGTAGTTTAAAGTCAGACACGTCTCACGCTGGACTTTTTACAGGAATGGAGAAATTTATAATGAAATTCAACAAGGAAACTGGAAAAACAGCCAAATTGGTGCAGCAAAGTGGTTAATAGGATCATTAGCCTGCTCGCTGTATTTTTTTGGACATTGTGTGCCTGCACCATGGTACTCGAGACCAGATTGCAGGAACAGGCTGACAGTTAGTAGCTAACTCAGCAGTGCTGGGTACAAACTGCCATCTTCCTGTGGATTTACAGCTGCCACTTCTGCTACTTCAATTAGTTCTATAGCACACAGATGTTGCTTAAATGTTGCTGCTAATGATACTGCAATAAGCGTAAGATTCATGCCATATTTTGAGGCACGTAAATTTCTCAAGTGGCACAATTAAAGTGGAAATATTAGGTGGGGAGAACTTGGCAGTCTTTCCAACTTGGAAGGCGCACCCGCTATGCAATAATGGGTCAAAAATTCATTCAAGTTTTACTGCTGTTCCGAGTTTTAAAAGACTTTTCACAGTTGAATGCAAAGTAGTAAAAACCAGGGTATTAGGAAATGAGATCGCAGTTCTGTTATTCAGACATGACTTTTAATTTCAAATTGGAATCACATGCTCACTTTTCTGGATATTACCAAAGGGAAAAGGTACAGGCTGAAGAGATTTGTCTGTAAGGGTAAAAAGTCCTGAGTGGAAAGGAATTCATTGCTGGGCCAGGAGCAAGGTCAGAGCTGCCCACGACTTTGGGAAGCATTGCTGTTCCCTAGGGGAACAGCGCCGGGCACCCAGAGCCAAGGTCTTGAGCAGATTATCTTGCCATTCGCTCCCCCCTACAGGCTCACAAACCGGACGGGGACAGTGTTGGGATGCACACACACAGAGGCACACACTCAGTCTCCCTCTCCTACATAATACACGTGCACACATGTTCTTACACTTGTATACACATACATGTGTGTACACACGTGGTCTTACACGGGTATACATGTACACATGTTCTTGCACATGGTACACACACACATGCATATTACACACACGTTCTCACACAGGTATGCACACCCACGCATGCACACAGCCTGTGCCTCTGACATGGGAAGGAAGGAAGAGGCTGGGGCTCCCAGAGTCTCGCCTGCCTGTGCGGAGTCTCCATCAGGATTTCTCTCCCTCATCTGCAGTCCTGTTGTCATCCCAGCACAGCCACCCGCCTGTCGCCAACTCTTCTTTTCCATGAAGAATCTCTCCTCCGGAGAGGAGCGTCTCCCTGACTGGTTGTCAAATATGCTTTTGAGTTTCTCACACATCGACTTAAAAGGCAGCGGTTCTGCAGGTGCAGCCAGCATCCGGTGGGCCCTTCTGCTTCCCAAATCTTCACGCAGGTTGACCCCCACCCCGTTTTCACCTGTCAGTTTGAACTGTCCGGTGACTGACTCCATCCACTTAATCAGGACCGCTTACTCCCCCCACCCCCGTTAGAATTTGAGGCCCCACGCTGCTAACGAGGCTCGTGCGCCGCTGCAAGGCGGGCACCGTGGGCCCGTCTGTGTCTCTCTGCCGTGGTTCTTCTCGGGATGCATTCTGCACCAGCACCAAGGCTATCCGCAGTAGGCGTTTCAGCTGGATGTGTCTTGTAGATATCTGCCAGGTATTTATTTCCCCCTTAAATGAGGCAAACCCTTCAGTGAAACCTTTGCTAGAAAAACCCAGGACTCTAGTGGTTTAACATTCAGTAAATTCCTCAACATCTGTCTGTCTCTCCCCTCTCCCTCCCTCCCTCCTCTTCCTTCCTTCCTCCCTCCTTCTCTTCCTTTCCCTTCCGCCAGCCCATTGCTCTGTACCTAAACCACTTGGGTTATTTACAGCAAATCTTACAGATGTCAGTATTGTCTTGTTCTGAAGCAAAAAGGACAATGAGTTCCCGCTGACCTCGGTACAATGGATCTCGCTGGAGCACAATATGTATTTTATACTGGCAGTGAAAAGCCTACATGTAATTGAGAGAGAGAGAAATGTCACTGTAGCATTTTTGTTGACACTGCACTCTATGTGTGGAGGGAAGCCCAGGGCCCGGCGAGCAAGGGCGGCGGTGGCCGAGCGTGTACCCGGGAAAGTGTAATTTAGCAAGGAAGAGGCAGTGGAAATTAATCAGGTCAGATTTTGCAACTAATGAACTATTCCCAGGACTGAGGGGCCACGAGGAGCAGTCCATGCCGCCGCTTCCCATTTGCGCGGATACTGGAATCAGAGCCCAGCTGCTAACTCAGATCTGTTTTTCCAGCTCTTTATTGTCTTCATAATGCTTAATGTACTGTTTGTATATGTTGTCCTTGCACTATATTTGATGTGCTCTCATATATTTTATTCATCTCTGGCTTTCTACAAAGGCAAGCTCCCAGCAAAACTGAGAATCATTATTTGCCGCCATCAATCAAGTGTCTACGTGGTTGGCACCTTGTGGGATGGACTTGATTTTAAGCATAAAACGTAACTCTTGCTCTTTGGGGCCATTTCGTTCTCTGTCCCTGGTGTCTGTCAGCGGGGTTGTCTGGACATCGGAGAGATGGCCTGCCCATGGGGGCAGCCGGCCGCACCAGAGCTGGCTTCTCTGTCAGAACATTCTCAGGGCCCCCAGAGGTGAGCAGCTGGCACTCTTAGGCTTCTTAGGGTTTAAAAATGAAAAAGGGGCAGCTTGTCGTGGCATAAATGATAGACACAGACTACACAGGTTCGTTAACTCACATCCTTCAGTTAGGGAGGCAGTGTGTGCGAGGGCACGGGGCCCCTGATTCCAGTACTGAAGATGGTACAGACCGGGGGTGGGGACAGCATGCCATGCACAGTGGCTCCAGTCCTTTCCTGGGCACCAAAGCCAAATCCAGGACATTCGCTCCCTGGAAGGGAGGGTCTGAACTGGATGACCACAGACACACCGAGTCCGAGTCTGGGACTGGTTCCTGCTGGCTACCTGCTGCCACAACCGCCACGTCTGGGTACCTCCCGTCTCATCTGCACCACTGGTGCAATACCCCTGCTTCTTGGGCTGTATTGTTTGCAGTGGATGTTTGACAAACAGACAGACAGACACACCCCCTCCCTAGGGCTAACCATGCATCCTAGGACAGCTGCTACTTCCTGAGCTCTGAGTTCCGTGGAGGTGGCCTTGGGGAGGCGAATCCCTGGGTCAGCCAGGTTCTCTCACGGGGCTCCTGGGCTGGTGCTGCTACCCGTGGTCAGAGCGTGGGTCCGTGTGTGTGTGTCCGTGTGCTGTTGGGAACACTAGTGCTATTTCCAAGATCAGGTGAAGGGGACGTGGAGGTTAAGCAGGGGAATGACAAAGACATCCTCTTCCCCTGGTGGCAGGTATTTAGCAGATGGGAAAATATTAGCAGATGGGAAATCAGCAGATACATTTAGATCAAGATGCAAATGTAAAAGCCGCCAGCCCCCTGCACTAAATATTTACATGGAGCATCTTGGCCCATCAGCCGTCTTCTATTTTTGATGAGCCCATACAATCACTCTTATTACAAAGTCATGTCGAGATCGAGGGAAGAAAATTCCACACTTGAAAAGAAATTTATCAAGAATTAAATTTCAGCATCAAAATAGAAGAAAATTTCCAAATTTCTGTCATTTTGGACTTGTGTCCCAAAAGGGTTCACATAGATCCTTTCATGAGTAAGTTGCTCATGTAAATTAACTGGCATGCCAAGAAAGAAAATTCTTTTCTCTCCTAAATAGCTCGTATTGAAACCTCTATTGTGGAGCAGTCTTTTAAAAATGCAATTCCAACTCCTTTATAAGCATTTTCAGTACAAAAAGAAACAGTCCCTGAATAACAAGAATCACACCTGAGCCCAGCCAGTGACCCTCTCCATAGGCCATGAGGCTCAGGACCAGCCACATCGTCCCCGTGGGGAGTCTTCCCTCTGTATTAGAATCGTCGCCACACCCCACATCTGCACAGAACCAGCACTTTGACGTGTTTCTCACTTAATCCTCCAGGGCCGTGAGGCGAGGACTATGACATCCACTTTACAGCAGGGAAACTTGGGGCTCGGATTTAAACTTACCAAGACCCACAGATTCCAGCAATGGGGGAGCTCGAATGGGGCCTTTTGGCTAAATTCTCGAGCTTTTTCCCAAGGGAACTTAACTGGATACTTTCAAAGGGACCCACACAGTCTACAAAATTCAATTGTTGTCATATACATCATTGAATTAATTTATTCCTCCAACCAGAGTCTGAGTGTGCACCCTGGGCCAGGCACTGCTCTGGGCTCTCAGGATGTAACTGTAAGTAGACAGTGGGGAATGGAAACAGTGGGGTTTCCATTCTAGTGAAGGGCGTCATAAAGAGGGGGAAGCAGGATCATTTCCAATCACAGTGATGATCTGAAGGTAGAGCATGCAGGGAGTGGGGCTGAGGTCAGAGCCAGGCATTTCTTGTAATCTAGTATCTCACTGTCTCTAGATAGGTTCCAGATCCTGGAAACAGAGTGCTTGGGGCACACGATGATATATGCCCATCTCCAAAGATGCCCTTGACCTGCAGGATGAGTGACCCCAGCCATCCATCCGCGGGCTGGATCTGCCCGTGTGGACCTGGTCAGCCTGATTCAACCAGCAGACTCAGAGTACTTGGTAACAGTGGCCTTGTGATTTTTTCACACTCAAAAATTGGACAAGAGTGTGGAACCCACCTACATTGTCACCACAGAAAGTCACTGAGTTGGTGCAGGAGGAACTTACCCAAGTTTCAGGCTGTGATTAATCTTGCTCTGCTATTTATATTAGAGTGTGGTTACCCTAGCAACTGTAGTGGGTTACTGTGGTGCCTGTTTCAGCAGCCTTAGCTTTGAGAGCCTGCATGGCGGGTGTCAGAAGGGCAGGTGAAGCACAACCCACTTAGGAGCCCAGAACAGGAAGAAAGCAGGGCTCCTGCAGACCCGTGGTCTAGATGATGGGAGATATCCTGCGGATCTTCTCCAGCTCGCCAAGCTCCTGGATGGCTCAGCCGTCCTTCACTGCATTTCTCTCTCCCCACCCTGCTCCCCCATGCCCATCTCCCTCTGACACTGATGACTGCTGGTCCTGCTTTGCATCCACTCCGTCATTGCCATCCCCCACATGCCATCCCTCCCAGTCCTGTGCTAGGTCAGGGCCGCCTCTCTATGGTCACTGACTGTAGGCTGCCCCCCGTGCTGGACTGCAGCCTCCTTAGAAGCAGAGCTGTGTCTCTTGGTCACTGCCTCCTGATCCCCAGCCCCTTCACACACATAGTAGGCCCTCGGTTTGTATCGTCTGAGAAGACTGATGGTGCTAAGTGTGGTAACTGTTCCTTTCAATCAACTTTAAAATGCCATTTATTATGTACAGTATTTGATATGCCTTAGTTTCAACATTTTCTACGTTTAATTATATTTAACTCAAGAAAATGAATCTGTTTTCCCAGTGACTTCCATTGTAACTGGAAAACTGGTTGCACCTAAAAAGCTAATAAGAGGAAAACTTTTGAGGAGACAATTAAGCTAGAGGTCAGACATCATAAATGGGGGAGTGAGAACTCCCAACCCACTGTCAGCACTTTGTCAACTCTGAGCTTCTCCTTCCCACCATCCTTTCTCATTCAGCTTTATCCTTCTCTTCCCTCCTTTAGACTGGAGCAAATTTCCCAATGCAAAAAAATAAAAAATAAAAAATACTGCCATTATAATACTACTAAGGCATTATCTCCCTTTCTGCTTTCTGGCTATATTTATATTTAAGTCACAGGTAGTGAAAACTTGAATAAAGCAGATTTGAAATATTAGTAACCCTTATGCCAAAACCTGACAAAGACATTACAAGAAAAGTATTTTAAACCAATATCTTTCATGAACATAGATGCAAAAACAAATCTTTCACAAAATATTAGCAAAGAAACAATGATCGAGTGGATTTATCCCAGGAATGCAAGGTTGGTTTAGTGTTCAGAAATCAATCAGTGTAATTTGCCATATTAACAAATAAAGGAGAAAATAAAGATGCAGAAAAAAGATTTGATTGATAGATGCAGAAAAAGCATTTGAAAAAATTCAACACTCATTCATTAAAACAACTCTCAGCAAATGAGGAATAAAAAGGACCTTTTTCAATATGATTAAAGGCACCTATGAAAATCTCACAGCTCACAAAATACTTAAAGGGGAAACATTGAAATACTTTTCCCCTAAGATGGGAACAAGGCAATATGTGTGCTCTCACCAGTCTACTCAACATTTACCTGTTACATAGCCTGGGCAGTGAAGCAGTAAAACAAAATTCATGAAGCTGGGGAAAACAAGAAGTAAAACTGTGCCTATTTGCAGATGGCTTGACAGTGTACATAGAAAATCCCAATAGATCAACAAGAAAAAACTATAGAACTAATATGGCGAATTTAGCAAGGTCCTGGATATAAGGCCAGTATGCAAAAATCAATGATATTTCTATATACTATCAGGGAAAAAAACAGAAACAAGTGGAAAATTCAAAAGCAATACTATTTATAATAGTGTCAAAAAGCAAAATACTCAGAAATAGAGCTGAGTCCATGGCCTAGTGGTTAAGTTCAGCACACTCCGCTTCCGTGGCCCAGGTTTGGTTCCTGGGTGCGGACCTACACCACTCATCAGTGGCCATGCTGTGGCAGTGACCCACATACAAAATAGAGCAAGATTGACACAGATGTTAGCTCACTGCATATCTTCCTCAGAAAACAAAACAAAACAAACAAAAAATACTTAGAAATAGATTTAATGAATGATGTGCAAGACCTCTATATTGAGAATTAGAAAATATTTCTTAGAGAAGTAAGGAAGATCCAAATGAATGGAGGGATATACTATGTTCATGGATTGAAAAATTAATATAGTTAAGATGTCAATTCTCCAAAAATTGATCTAAAATTCCAAAGCAATTCCAACCGCAATCCCAGCAGACTTTTATAGAAGTTGACAAGATTTTTAAAATTGTGTATGGAAATGCAAAGAACCTAGAGGAGTCAAAACAACTTTGAAAAAGAACAAAACTGGAAGACTTTGGTGGCTGTATTCATAATAACCAGAAATTGGAAACAACCTAAATGACACCCAGAAGAAGAAGGGATAAACAATTTATAGTATATCCATATGGTGAAATGCTATCCAGCAATAAAAAGAAATGAACTGTCTATCATGTAACAACCTGGGTGACTCTCATAGACATTGCGCCAAATGAAACAAGCCAAACGTAGAAGAGTACAAGCACTATCATTTCATTTCTGTGATGTTCTGGAAAATGCAAACCTGACCCACAGTGAAAACAATTGCAGAAGGCTGGTTTCCTGGAGTGGAGTGGGTGGGTTAACTAGCAAGAAGCATGAGGAACTCTATGGGCTATGAAAAATCTGTGTCTTAGTAGAGATGTAGGTTAACGAAAGTGTCTATTATTTGCCAAACATCTACAGTTAAGATCTGTGTGTCTCAAAGTATGTAAATTTTACCTGGAAGGAGGTGGTGATTGGGGGCGGGAGGTATGGATGAAACATGGCTGGCAGAATGTTGATGATGTTGAAGCGGGATTCCAGGTGTATAGGGCTCATTATGCTATTCCGTTTACTTTGTACATGTTTGAAATTCACCATTAAAAAAGGTTGTTTTTTAATTTAGCACAAAAAAAGAAGAAACAATGCAAGATAAAACATTTAATAAGGTCCTATTTTAAGTACAAAACTCGAAATAATGTGTTTCCCAAAAATATCTTTATTTCATTTTCAAAGTCACTGTTTCCTGTCTGGTAAGCTGAACTGAGCTTCACTGTCTTTGGGCTTTTGTCCCTGAGGGTGTCCCTTGGCTGGTGAATGACTACATTGTGCCCGCCTCCTTTGCCAGGAACCTCTGAACCGAGATGGTGTCTGGAGATGATTTGGGAGATAATTGTGCTGCTTTCTGAACATCCATTGTTACCTGACATTTTTCTCAGAGGCAAGAACGAGGTCTTCCCAGCGCCGCACTTGTGACGGATGCTTGCCAGCTCTAGAAGGGAAGTGAGGTGTGAGCAAATTCTGTGACAACCAGACAACTTCCAGGATCTTCCAGGTGATTTTTAGGGAAGAATACTCTATAAACTCCTCAAGATGCTGAAAAATAAAATCAGCTTCAAAGTAAATACATCTTTCAGTTCCCCACAGCTTAAAATAAATTAGTCAAGAAAAGGGGGGGGGATGCAGGCTGCGCAGAATACCACCAGAGCGGCGCTGTAAATCTCGGAGGGTGTGGATTCATCGAGTCTGAGGCTCGTGTCTGTCCCTACCTGCTGTGCGAGTGGCGTGGATTTGGCCAGTCTTGATAGGCCTGCCCCTCCTGCAGGCTCGCAGGCGTGGTGGAGAATGCCCACGGGAGCCTGCCCGCAGCAGCACACCGCCCTGGGCCTGGCTCCCGCTCACCAGGTTTCTGGCTTCAGTAAATAGCTTTGTCCCCAACGTCTTCCGTGTAACTGGTGAATTTAAAATGGACGCCATTTGTTCTCTTTTACAACCTCAAGAAAGGTTCTCTCTCTGGGCTTACGGCGTTAACAGAAGCTACCATTATATTGAATCATTTTAGTTTTATTTTTAACTAAAAAGGCCTTCCTTTAGGTTTTTTACACAAATAGTGCTATTTCCAAATTGAACCCTAATATTGCTACAGTTCGATAGGTCAAAGGTATCCTGACATTTTGGGCATTAATAATAATCACATTTTGATATTATTGACAATAATATTTTATGCATGGGTTTTAACATTTACGAAATACTAGTATATGCATTATCTAAATGCTGGTATATCATTTAAGGGATTAACCAGTGACAAATTGTGTGCTTTGTATATCAAATAACTATTCTTAAGGATCAATTTATGGAGGAGAAAAAGGAACTTGGAAATTAACCATGAAAACTAGCAAGTGCATGAAAGACTTCAGGATAGCCCAGGCTGCTGCTGCCGTCCAGGCCAGCCTGTTTCAGCGGGCATGTGAGAGCCCCTCCCAACTGGACCTGGATGGAAAGTGGCTCTGACCCTTGACCTCAAGCAGAGAGACCCAGAGCAAGAGTGTGGGTGCCAGGGTCAGTGGAAGGCGGCAGAATGTTGTGCAGTGAACCAGCCTTTTAACAGACCCTGTGATCTTTGGGATCCACTGCCAGGCCCTACGGGAGGGTAAACCGGTTCCCAACACCACCATTCTCCGTGACCTGCCGGGGTGTGGACTTCGTGAGGCACCAGGTGCTCAGGGGTGCTTTAGGGGGCTCCCAGCTGCAGGCTGGGCTGTCATCCTTGCTCAGGGCAGACAGGCCAGCAGTAGGGGAGCCGCTGGGGGGTTAGGGGTTCCGCTGCCATTCCTGGATGCCATGCCCACGGCTCAGTCTGGAAGGAATCTGGGGCTTGCCCACAACTGATGCCAATGCACTGGGACCGCGCTGTGGACCCCACGCCCAGCATGTGGAATAGCCGAGGCGGAGGAAACGCGTCTGTGTTTACCTGGGTGAGACGCGGCGTGTTCATTGAGACTGACGCCTGGCAGATAGCGACGGACACCGGGAGAATAAGCTCACCTTCAGGATTTTTCCTGTTCCGTTAGTCTTTATGGAAATGTAAGCTGCTTTAATTATTTTTGAGGCCAGCTTGAACTTATTGCAGAGAAGAATTAGCTCAAGAGTAGGCATAGATCCCCTAGAGAGAGCTTCGGCTCCTCCTCTCCAGCAGAGCTCCTTTTTTTATTATTTTTGCCACAATTCCTACTCTCTCTTTATTAATGCGTTACAGAGCTTTCTTCAAGTTCAAGCGAGAGGGCCTTAAGCCTATTTCAACACTATTGTTGAATTGTTTGAAAAAAATATGCAGAGTCATCCCCAAAGTGCTGGTAAAGCCTGATGCTCTCCACGTGGGGAGCCCTGGGGATGGCTCAGGGCGGCACAGGCCTCATCGCCACCACACACGGGCATGGCCACTCTAGGTGGGACAGGCTGCCTCCAGGGGCTCAGCTGCAAAGAGTGAAGATCTGGGGGTGACCAGACAAAGGACTGAGTACTGGTGAGGTGCTTGGAGCCAGCCCCAGGGTCTCCTGGAAAGGCTCACTGTCCCTATGGGCAACGTGACTCCCAGCCGGCCACGTTGGGGGGTTGAATTGAGTGATATGGGGAGCAGGTGGGGAGCCCAGACTCAAGGCTGGAGGAGGCAGGAAGGGGCTTTCCTCCCAAGCCCCCAAGGTGGGGCCCAACGGGGTGGGTAGAGCGGGGGCAGACACTATACCTAAGGCTCATCGTGGCAGGATGCAAGAGAGCTGGGGCCGTTCACAGATTTTAAGGGTACTGTTGAATGGGTTTTGAACATGTATATGTGTAAACAACACCCCAATGAAGATACAGAACTTTTCTTGAACAGATATTTGCACACCCGTGTTCAAAGCAACATTATTCACCGTAGCCAAAAGGTGGAAATAACTCCAAATGTCCATTAATGGATGAATAGGTAAACAAAATGTGGTCCATGCATACAGTGAAGTACTGTTTCACCCTGAAGGAAATCCTGACACAGGCCACCATATGGATGAACCCTGAGGACACTATGCTCAGTGAAATAAGCCAGCCACAAAAGCACAAATATTACGTAATTCTACTTACACAAAGTACCAAGAATCGTCAAATTCAGAGAGACAGAAAGTAGAATAGTGTCTGCCGGGGAAGAGAGGGGAGAGGGGAGTTAGTGTGTCATGGGCTCAGAGTTTTAGTTTGGAATGATAAAAAAGTTCTAAGACGGATGGAGCCGATGGTTGTACAATCTTGTGAATGTACTTCATGCCACTGACCCGTACACTTAAAATGGTAACTGTTTATGTATATTTTACCACAACTTAAAAATGTTTTAAAGACATACAACTTTTTCCATCACTTTAGGAACTTTCCAGCTGCCCCCTCCCATCACTCTCCACCCCTCCGGAACTCCTGTCTGCCTCTGTCCCGTGGATTCGTTGACTGAGCCTACCGTGAGTGGACTCACACAGCAGGCACCCCTCGCTTCTGTCGTTCAGTGTGAAGTTCTGAGATTTAGCCAGGTTGTTCCTTGTATCAACAGTTCATTTTTTACTGCCGATTAATATTCCATTGTAAGACTACACCATAATCCGCTTATTCATTCTTTTATTGATGGACGTTGAGTTATTTCCAGCTTGTAGCTTTTACAATAAAGCTGCTGTAAACCTTCTTATTCAAGTCTCTGGTGGACACACGTGTGCATTTCTCCCAGGTGTGCACACGGGGATGTAATTGCTGGGCAGGCGTATGTTTGCCTTTACAGACACTTTCAGTTTTCCCAAGTGGTTGTACCATTTTACACACTCACAGCAACATACACAGCACTGAGGCTTTCTTTTTAATTCTACCCCTAATGGGTGTGAAGTGAAATCTCACGGTGGTTTTAGTTTGCACTTTCTGGGTGACCAGTGGTACTGAGCACTGGGCATGGGCTTCCTGGCTCTTTTTGTATCTTCTTGGTGATGTGGCTGTTTGCTCCCTTCTCATTTTTATATTTGTCCCCTCAATATTGAAGTGGAGGTGTTCTTTATACATTCTAGAAATAATTCCTCTGTCAATTACATGTGTTAAAAAGAAATATTTTCTCCCAGTCTGTGGCTTGCCTTTTCATTTTCTTAGTGGTGATTTTTTTCTTTTTTAAGCAGCAAGAGATTTTTCGCAGGTAGTGAGTACCTTCAGAACCTCTGCAAGGAGGAAGTTGAGGGGCTGAAGGTCCCGGGAGCAGCTTCCAGATGCAGACAGCAAGACTGGCCTGGTGGAAGAGCTGCTGAGGCTGCCTCCAGAGTCACTTCTGCCAGGTTCAAGAAGCCACCACAGATGTCATTTGTGCTTTTAAACTTTTTATTCTGACACAATTTTAGGCTTAAAGAGCAGCAAAGATAGGACAAGTGTTCCCATATGCCCTTGACCCAGCGTCCCATCATGCTAC
This sequence comes from Tapirus indicus, assembly GCA_031878705.1. Taxonomy (NCBI): domain Eukaryota; kingdom Metazoa; phylum Chordata; class Mammalia; order Perissodactyla; family Tapiridae; genus Tapirus; species Tapirus indicus. Next base: position 3,731,164 of record CM062921.1, on the reverse strand, counting down.
TGTCTCACGCAAAGGTGGTAGTTATCAAGACTGAGAAACTCACACTGGTAAATGCTATTAACTGAACTGTGGACTTGATTCCGATCTCACCAGTTTTTCCACTAATGTCCTTGTTCTGTCCCAGGATCCAATCCACGATCCCACATTGCATTTAGTCATCACATCTTAGTCTCCTCCAGTCTGGGACAGTTTCTCGGACTTGATTTTTCTTTCATGACCTTGACTCAATTTTTTTAGTTTGTTCTTGAATCTCACACCCATAAAAAATTTACTAATTAGTCCTAGTAGGTTTCTTTTAGATTACTTAGGATTTTCTCCATGTATGATCATATCACCTATGGAAAAAAAAAAAGAGTTTTTACTTCTTCCTCTCCCATTTTTATGCTTTTTGTTTCTTTTTCTTGCCTTATTTCACTGGTTATGACCTCCCGTCAGTGTTGAATAGAAGTGGAAAGAATGGACTTTCTTGCCATGTTTTCCACCTCAGGGGAAAATCATTCAAGTTCTTTCCACTAAGCCAGAGTTAGCTGTGGGTTTCTCGTGGATGCCTGTGGTCTCATTGAGGAAGTTCCCTTTCATCGCTCACTAGCTGAGAGTTTTCAGAATGAATGAGTTGAATGTTATCAAATGTTTTCCTGCACCTATTGAGGTGATTATGTGGCTGTCCTCCTTACTCTGCTGATGTGCTGAATTACAAGTGATCTTCAGATGTTAAAATAACCCTGCATTCCTGGAATAAACCCACGTGGTCATGATGTATTACGCTTCTTACATATTGCCAGATTTAATTCATTACTATTTTGTGAAGGATTTTTGTGTCTCTGTTCAAGAAAAATACTGGCATATAATTTTCTTTTCCACTTTGATTATTCTCAAGTTTTGATATCGGGCTTCTGCTGGACTCACAAAATGTGTTGGGAAGTGCCACCTCTTCCTCTCGTCTCTGAGAGAGTCTGTGTAAGATTAGTCTTATTTTTCCCTCAAACATTGGGTAGAATTTACGAGGGAAGCTCTCTGAGCCTGTAGTTTTCTTCATGAGAAGATCTTTAATTACAGATTCAATTTTTAAGACCCATGTAGAGCTATTTACATTTTCTATTAATTTTATGTCAGTTATAGTTTTGTATTTCAAGGATTGTATCCATTTCTCTAAGTTTTTAATTTGGGGCACGAGGGTCACAGTATCCCTTTACTAACCCCTTAATGTACAACGTCCTTTTTTTCATTCCTGATATTAGTATTTCATGTTTCTTTTTTGTTAGCTTTTGTCTTGACCAGTCATGCTAGGTATTACAGTTTTCTATTACAAACTGCTCCAAAATGTAGTGGCTTAAAACAGCAATGATTTATTCTCTCTCTCTTTTCCATGGATTGACGAGTAATTTCTTCTCGTTCCATCTGGTCCACCTGTGTGGCTGCATTTACCTGGAAGGTCAGGGGCTACAGTGGTGAAGCTGGCCTCACCCACATGTTTAGTACGTGATACTGGCTGTCAACTGAGGCTCCTCAGTCCTCTATCACGTGGTCGTTCATCCTCCTGTAGGGAAGACGAGCTTCCTGCTCTCAGGACAATATTCTAAGAAGGCAAAGGCAGAAGTCCCCAGGCCACCTGAGGCCTGGGCTCAGCATCACTTCTGCCACATTCTGTTGCCCAAGGCAAAGCACACGGCCAGCCCAGATGTAATACAGCTGAGAAATGTGTGGGGGACGTGGCGTTTCATTGCACAGGGGCATGCCTGCTGGGGAGGAAGAATTTGTGGCCAGGAAACAATCTCTCACTTTCCACCATCTGGCCACAAATTATTTATTTTCTTCCCACAAGCACCATATTCTTTCTCCCATCCCAGGATGCCTGAACATCTCATCCCAATTCGGGTGTCAGACTCAAAGTCCGGGGTCAGAATGGTGAAAATTGGCATCTTCTAAAAATATAATTCTCCAAGGGAACTGCCAGAGCCCTTTTTCCTCTGGGATTTTTTTGCCCTGGTGCAGCCGCAGGCGGGGGCGTCTTGGAGAACAAGGTGTGTGCTCACCTGGCACAGAGTAGCCACGTGCTAGAGCTCGCCTCTCTCCGCTGAGCCCCATCCCAAGCACAGGCCTCTCTTTCTCCTGCTGCGCCTTCCATCCCTTTTCTTCTTCCTCAGGGACCTATTGAAAATCTAATAGTAACGCGGCTTTCAGAGCCTTTCCCCAAGTGGAGCTGCAGAGCGGGAGGGAGTAGGCCGCTCAGAGTCACTCTGGCCCTAAGAGGCCTCGAGGCCACTGGCCTGGTCCTGCGGTGTGGCACATGAAAGATGGGACCCACGAATCGGCCTAGGGCCCGTGCCGCCGTGCCCACTTCGGGGGACGCCTTCCAATAGGCGGCCACGGGCCCAGCCCCTTCAGGGTTCGATGGCGGGGTCCACTGGTGATGAGCACGACGTGGCCAAGGCAGGAGGGCCGAGGCTGGGTCTGGCCCCTGTGTCTGCGGGGGATACCAGCAGGCTCTTCTAGCCCAGCAGCCCAGGGTGAAAGCTGCTGTGAAATCCCGGATTTTTCTTCAAAAACATGAATGTCAGAAAACACAAAGAAAAGGTGCGAGAATGTTCCAGATGAAAGGAGACGAAAGAGACGTGGCAACTAACTGCAATGCCTGCTCCTAGACTGGATCCTATATTTAGAGGGAAAACAGGTTACAAGGAACGTTACTGGGACAAACGACAAACTGGAATGCGACTGGTAGGCTGAGTGTTGCGTCAACGTTACACTCCCTGAAGCTGACACCCGCCGAGCTTACGCACGGAGAGCCCTGCTCCTCGAGACGCGCCCTGAGTGTTTGGGGATGAAAAGCCATGATGTGTTCCGCTTCCTCCCAAGAGGGTCAGAAAAACACGCGCAGGCAGGCGGGGAGGCCGGTAACGATGCTGTCAGCAGTCCGTGGATCTGGACACAGCATTCTTGGGTGTTCTCAACATGATTTCTATTCTGCCAACTTTCCCGTAAGTTTGAAATTATTTCCAAGTAGAAAGTTTTTTTTAAATGGTTTTGTTTTCTGAGGGCCTGGGTGTCAGGCGATGCTCCTCCAGCAAGCCCCCACGGCAGCCTTGTGAGAGCCCCCGGGCCGGGCATGGCGCCACCACTGCTGGGCCTTGGGGGTCAGGTGGCAGGACCACAGAGCAGCCAGTGGGGGGGGGGGGGGCCACAGAGGAGAAGCAGGCCACAGGAGGCCGGGTGCTCTGAGGGGGCCCGCAGCGCCGTTCCGTGTGGGCGAATCTGCAGACCACTTCGAGGTCCTTCCCTGAAAGCCGCGTGCATCCACCATCAGTGTGTAGACACTAACCTCTTAATTTCGGTTTTACTGGCAAGGCAGTAGCAGGCTATTGAACGGAGTGGGGCAAAGTGTCTTCCTTAAGTGTTTGGAACTGGGGGCGGCTGAGTACCTGTTGTCTCTGCCCATTTGCTCCGAAGCCCTCAGATGCCCTTAACATTTGGATTGATTCTCCTTGTTGGGCCTGTCTTCAATTTGGTTTCAGGCACTTTCCAATAAGTGCATGAAGTGCTCTGGGGCTCCAGAGAGGCACTAAAGAAATCAATACGTGTTCATCACCATTGCAGCCGTTAGGAGAGCCGGCCGTCCCCCCGAGCCAGGCCCACGGGGGGCGCACATCCTCCCAGGCTGCTCGGCTGGTTGTGTGTCTCCCGTGGATGACAGACCAGTTCTGTCTCCATGATGATCAATATTGCTTTATCAATATATCACTATCAGCCCTCTCGAGTTCCTGTCTGGGTGACGTGGAGATTTGTGGTCCAGGGTTGCGCATTCTCATCCTCTCCTCACTGACAGGGGATCCAGACGAGAGACCCCTCGAACTGCCCTGCCTTCCGGGAGTTCGCAGTCTGGTGGGGCGGGGGCAGCATCCTTGTTCACCGGAATGTCTGACCTGTTTCGGTCTCAAAATGTTTGTGCTCTTGCTCTGTGTGGGTATTTTCTGGCTCATTTTGAGGAAGGACTGTGGTCACCCTGACCCCAGGAGCTCAAAGAGTCTTCCGTGAATCATTCATGTGTGGAAACAAGAAGAGTCTTTACACTTGGGCAGCACTTGACAGTTTCCAAAGCTCCCGTATGCACACTGTTCATCTCGTGGAAACTTGCAATCATCCCCAGAGGCAGGCTGAGATGGCAGCCTCTGGGCTCTCAGGGCAGAGCCAGGGTGGGGCTCCTGGGCTCACCTGCCTGGGCCAGCCCAGCTCTGCTGTCTGGACTGGAGGGTCGAGGCGGCCCACAACAGGCGGGGTTCCCAGCCTCCCCCTGCCTTTCTTCCCCTCTGCCCTCTGCCCAGCACGGAGGAAAGTTTGGGGCAGAAGAATGAACCAGGCTGTTTCTGCCCTTGCTTTCTTTCCTCCAAATCACCAGCGGTTGGGTAAATGTGGACCTTTCGCAGGGTTATGCCGTTGTTGACAGGCATTAGGTTATGATTCAGCGGTGTAGACCGAGCTACTGTCCTCTCTCCAGAGGTCACAGTGTCACGGGGGCGTGGCTCCTCTGTGTGTCCAGTGCTGGGGAGGCACACACAGGCTGTATCCACCCCTTTGTCCTCCACACCCCCAATGCCCACGTCTGTGTCACTCTTGGTTCTGTCACGTCACTCTTGGTTCTGTCACAGCACGCTGATCTCTAACACCCCATTTAGGTTGTTAATAGCCCTGTGAGGAAAACAGGCAGATCTCACTGCCTCCACTTCTCAGGTGGGGAAACCGAGTCCCTGAGGGGCTGTGTGCCTTGTCCCAAATCGCCAGGTCACTCCTGGCACCCCCACCTCCCCCATCCAGGCCCAAAGCGCCCTCATGGACCACCGTTTCTGGACTAAGAGCCTTAGCTCGCATGCATGGAGGCACACTCACCTTCTGGGGCGCTGGGGCCCTCACGTGGAGGGGTCCCTGGTGCTGACGTGTGCTGGGACGGCTGGCGTGGAGTTCTGCTCCGTCTCTCCTGGGAGGCCACTCTCCTCTCTTCCTGCCATTGTCCACCTGTCCACCCCATGGCGGCCTCCTCACTCTGCTCCACGTCTGCCTGGGTCCAGGTTGTCCTCCCTGCCCGGGCCCTGCCTCCCCTCCCTCTGGGCTTGCCATCTGCCCTCTTGTCCCCTCAAGCCCATCCTCACAGTGTCCAGACTGTTCTAAAGCAAACAGGGTGCACACTCCCTGTTTAAAACTCATCGTTGTTTCCAACCAAAGCCGGCCCACAGCGTGGCACCCAGGCTGTGCATCCCGTTCCCTGCTCGCCGTCCCACGGCCCCCAGCCCCCCAGGGCTCCTGCTCCCAGCCCCCCTCATGCCCTGTGAGTCTGTGGGCTACTGCCTGTGGCCAGGGAGGACCACCACTCCACTGGGCAGAGCCTGTGCCCCTTCACGGCCCTGCCAGTGGCACCTTCCCTGTGAGTCCCCCCGGCTCACAGCCCCCCGCTTCGGGGCCTCGTCCTTCCATCCGGTCAGCCGGCCCTGAGGTCATGGGCACACACTGTGTGCAGGCGATCAGCTGCCCATTCATGGCCAATGGTCAGAAAGTGCAGCACAAGCCGCCCGCCTGCGGGGCCGAGATGGCTCATCATGTCAGCAGCGTCCAGGCTGATTCTGGCGGAGCCAAGAGGTGCGGAGAGAAGCAAGGTGAGTAGGTAGCCGGGGTGTGAGTCGAGGCCTAGAGGGGCTGCTGAGCCGTGGCTGGACATGGCCCCATGTCAGTGCCCACGGTTCCAGCCCTTCCTCCAGGACCCAGTGTGCCCTCCTCTCGCGTCTGGAGAGGCCTGGAAAGTGCCCTGCCTGCCCCTGGTTGGTTCTTTGCTCAAACCCCATCTCTTCCTGCCCTTCACTTCCAGGTGGCGGGAAAGGGCCGGTGCTTCCTACCTTCTTCCCAGAGACACCTTGTGACGGGCAGAGTCCAGGTCGGTCACCTGGTGGGTCCTGCAGGTGGCAGAGGCCAGTGATTCCAGTAACTGGAAACAAAGGACACCTTCCCCGGCCATGACGTGGGCTTCTTGAGAACAAGCCCTGCCCCGTAAATAACGGTCCAGATCCCAGTGACAGCAGAGGCACTCCACACCGCTGCTGCCTGCTCACTTGACCTGCGACCTCTGACTCCGTGTGAGCCAGCACAGCCCACGGCTGCGGCTTCGGGAGGGCCCAGTTATGGGGTGCTATCGACGAGGCATTTATAAATATTTAATCCTCACATTAAAAATATGGGACAGAAGAACCATTAGTAGCTGACAATAAAGAGGCTTTCTCTGCTGATTGTAGGAGCAAAAGACTACAGGGGCAGATTTTGACCGGGCTAAGTGACAGCGCTGTCATTTGGAAAGATGTAAATGAGCGCCGTTTACAAGACGGTTACAGCTGAGACCTGTGGCCACGATCTGACACTGGCCTGCCGCTTCCTCAGAGTCTGTGCAAAGTACAGACTGCTCATACAAAGCAAAATGGATGCTTTATTTACGTCTGGTGCCATTAAGAATGGAGGAGAAAAGTTCAGCCTAGGAGAAAAAGCTTAAATCTTGATTTTTTTCCCTTCCCCTCTCAAAAAGAATGGATTCCTTGCATTGTAAATTATCCAACCCTTGTCCTTGGGCTGGCAGCTACTTCGGGCTGGTACGGACATTGCATAATCTTAAATATTGATTCTCGTTAGACTAGAAAAAAAAAAAGTCCAAGTGCACCAGGCTCCACCAGTCTGCATGTCCAGGAAATCGCCTTCGCCGTAGCTCACTTCTGATGGCCTCTAGCCTTCCTGACAGGGAGATCCATTCTGATTAGAAAAGTTCTAGGAGAAAAAGCAACAGTCAGGATCACTTTCTCCATTACGGCAAACCTGGATCGAGTCCTGCCCAAGTCTGATTCCTCAACTGCCCCCCTGAGCTTTCTGGACAGAGCAAACCCAAGATGAGCCAACATCCATCAGCCCTTATTACCGCCCCCCCCAAATTTAGCTCCCCTGCTTTGGACTTGGAGCAGCCCTGCCTAGTCAAGACCTCTAAACACCGGGTGATGGGGTGCACGTCCCTGCCGAGGGTGATGGGCTCCCACAAATGCTTGTCCCCCAAAGACAGTGTGGTGCAGAGCTGGAAGCACAGGTGTCATCTACCCCACATCCGAAGAAATGATGTCTTTTAGTAAGAAAATAATTTTCATAAAGCAAAGCTCTGTGGTGTGGTGTTTGCAACTGTACCACCGAGGCCCCCAGGCACCGAGATAACTAGGGCTCAGGTTTTAGGAGAACGAAGAGAATGGTCTTCGTGTACACCCATTAGGGTTAAAAATGAGCCACTTCGCATCCCTCCTGACACACAGGCCGCTAAGCGCTGGTGGGGGAACTGCACGTACCACACGGAGAACGTTCCTCTTCCCAGGCGCGGCGAGGCCGCTTACACCACTAAGCGCAGAAAGAAAACGGAACCGTGAAGTCTTTCTTCAGTTTGGCAACTTGTGGTCAGTTTCACAAAATGCAGTTAATTGCTGTAGTCCTCCGCGGCTCCACGTTTCATTGTCTGTTACCTAACCAGTCAACTTTGGTCACCTGCCAGGAGCATCAGAGAAAGGAGATCTGTTGACTGATTTCTTCCCTCTAATGTCTAAGAGCCCTTCCTCTGAAAATTGTTTCTAGTCCCTCCAGCTGTCACTTGAATTACAGCGAATAACCAAGATTGTTTGCAAAATGGAGTTGTGTTAAAATGGTGCAAGGTGCTTCTCGGATAACGAGGGTTATTTTTTCCCACTGGTTTTCCCGTGCTACGTTCTGCAGTTATCAGAAGAGGTTATCACACACGGGGGTTGTATCTGAGCATAATGTGGAAGCTCGTGTGCTCAAGACAAGCAGGCCCATTGATTGATTTCGTGCATTGATTAAGATTGGTTCGGTTACAAGAAAGCAACAAAGCTGGGAATGTGTTGCATTGTGATAGTGACAGCCTTCTCCCAGGCGCTCCCACTGTGGCCCTGGCTGTTGGAGCAACTCTCGCCCACACCTGAGATACCCTCATTCCATTTCCAACTGCTTTTCTGAGGCTACCTGGGCTCTCTGGGGTCATGATGGGCCAGTTCCACAGTGAGCCTCAAATTCAGTGGTGCACACCCTGTCCGCTGGACTCCCACGCCCTGCCAGACCCAGCGGGCTGCTTCTGCGGTCTGGCTCAGCCGACAGAGGAACCAAACTGTTAACAGAAGACGTAGCTCGTCAGCATTGTGCACGTAGACATTTTTCTCAGATGAGCCGTCTCTTAAAGCAGGCCCAGGGAGACCTCCTCCGGCAAAGGCTGTGCGGGCAGCATCAGCTGGACGGCAGAGTCATCGCTTTGCATTTCTTTTCAAAAGTCTCTATTTCTCAACAGGGCCCTCCCCACAGCCTGGCTCCAGTCCCCACCCAGAGAGTGTAAATGCGTGAACTTCTCCAGACCACGAGTTCTCTTTAGGGTCTAGCCTCTAGCTGCCACTTGCTTAGCCCTCAACAGAATCAGCCACGCTGGAGATCCGCGTGCCGGGCCGTTGTCTCCGAGACCCGTCTCCCCCTGAACCTGCGGGCTCCTCGGGAGGTGCCTCAGTGTCTCATTAACCAGGTTTCCCTCCCATTCCCTCTGTTCCTAAAGGTCCAATTGAACGGCTTCGACTTCTCGGGCTACCCCTTAGCTTTCGTAAAGAAGAAGAAGTGAAAATCCATTTCAGCCGCTTTCCAGTGACGGAGAACGATTTGTGCTTTTCAAGGTATGTTTTCCGTTTCTGCTCCCCATCTCTGCCGCTCGCCCTTGAGCTCCTCCAGCGACCCCGCCGGAGCCCAGCCGTTCCTCGTGATTTACGGCACCTGCGCTTCGGAAGCTGCTCTGTAACTTCCTTGTTAGAAACTTATTTTTGTCAAGGAGGTGCTTTGGCTGCCCATAAAAACTGTCTTTGGAATAGAAATTCCTCTGAAACCCATACAAACACTTCATTTAATTTCTTTACTTCTCTATCTCTTTCTTAGTTTCCCCACACGGATCAGACCTTGGCAGAAGTTAGCCGAAGGCTGCCTGATGGCCGCAGAGAGGCAGCCCGGGTCCTGTTCGCATGAGTGCAGCACTTTACAGTTTACGTGGCCTCTCACTTGTTCTCTGCAGTTGGTGACAGTTTTCCCATCTCAGAGACGAGGAGACTGAAGGTTGTCTTTTCTTGAGGTCTCTGCTCCTGGAGGGGGAGCTGGACTCTGACTAGGTCTTGTGACCCTAAACCCCAAGTCCTGTCCTGTTCATGATCGCCTGTCCCTGCTCCTCAGAAGGGATGGACTCTTGGTCAGTCACTCAGAGGAACCCGGAAGGAGGGGCAGCAGTGACCGAGGCCCCTCTCGACTCGGCTGATTGCCCTGAGGGACCCAGAGCAGAGGGCAGCTTCAGGGGGATCTTTCCCCGCTCCCTCTGCTGTAGCACCTGCTGTGCTGTAGGGCCCCCGCTACCCCTGCGAGTGTCTTCCTGCTGGGTCTGGGGCTCCTTGCAGGCCAGGCTGGCCTCACTCATCTTTGAAGCTTTAACCTCAGTGCTGGTCGATATGAAGGCCTGAGTGGTGGTGTTGCCTCACCCTGACGTCGGGGTAATGTCAGCCCCCTCCCCAGGCCTCCTGTTGGAAGCAAGCACCTCGTCCAGCTCTTTCTTCATGCAGGCCTCCCACCACGGCTTCCTCCTCGCTCTGATGCTCTGATCAATGGGAAAAATGCCATTCCCCCCATATCACACACTCTCAGGAGATGCAAATTAAAACAACAAGGAGATACCACTACACACCTGTTAGAACAGCCAAAGTCCAGAACACTGACACCGCCAAATGCTGGCGAGTGTGGAGCCACAGGAATGCTCATTCATTGCTGGTGGGAATGCAAAATGGTGCAGCCACTGTGGAAGACAGTTTGGCAGTTTCTTACAAAACTAAACATACTCTTATCATTCGATCCAGCAATCACACTCCTTGGTATTACTCAGAGGAGTTGAAAATTTAAGTCTGCACAAAAACCCATGCATGATGTTTACAGCAGCTTTATTCATAATTGCGAAAGGCAACCAAGATGTCCTTCAGTAGGTGTATGGATTGATAAACTGTGGTACATCCAGACAATGGAATATTATTTAGCAATAAAAAGAAGTGAGCTGTCAAGCCATGAAAAGACATGGAGGAAACGTAAATGTGAAAGAAGTCAATCTGAAAAGGCTACATACTGTGTGATTCCAACCATATAACATTATGGAAAAGGCAAAACTATGGAGACAGTACAAAGATTAGTGGTTGCCAAGGGTTGGGAGTAGGGGGAGATGACTAGGCAGGGCACAGAGGATTTTTAGAGCTGTGAAAGGATTCCGTATGATACTATAATGATGGATACGTGCCATTATCCATTTGTTCAAACCCACAGGATGTACAACATCAAGAGTGAATCCTGTGGACTCTGGTGATAATGATGTGTCAATGTAGGTTCATCATAACAAGTGCACCACTCTGGTGGGGGATATTGACAGTTGGGGAGGCTCGGCATGTGGGGGTAGAGGGTATATGGGAAATCTCTGTACTTCCCACTCAATTTTGCTGTGAAACTAAAACTTATATTTAAAAAGTCCCCTCTCCCTAAAATACACCTTTCTCAGCAGGCGCTGCCTCCAGTGCTTTAGTTGGCAAGTACATCTCCCAGAGGCTGGTCAGTTTGGCTAGTGTCCCCACCCTCCTTCCTTCCCAGCTGTGGTCCGAGCACATCTTTGAAACGACCTATAAAGACAGTAGCAGGGCAGATGGGGAGTGTGGTTTTGGCCACTTCAGAAAGCAGCCCTTCCTGGTGGGTGAGACAGATTTGTGGAGCAGGGGGATGGGGCTGAAGTCCCCTGCTTCCTCTGAGATGGTCTCTGCTTCCCGAGGCACATCCTGGGGTGCGGCCAGCAGAGCCCAGAAAGGCCTGGCTTCGTTTCGGTTTTATCTCTTCTCCACCTGTCTTTCCGTCAGGACAAAGTCTTCCCAGATTCGGCACAAGGTTGACCCTCTGACTCAGTGTTCAGCATTCACGTGGTGCTGCGTCCGGGTGAGGAAAGATTGGAGGAGGCTGGGTCAGAGGCACAGCCAAGGCTGTCTTCAAGGGCTGCTTGATTTGTTGAGGTTCCTTCGAGGTCGTGTTCTTCCTTTCTTGTCAGTACCTGAGCAAGATCGCAGCAAATGCTGGTCTGGGAAAATCAGGCATGACCTCACAGAAGGGAAGGTCTGGACGGCCCTTCTTTGCAGAATGTGCTGTTTCAACTTGGCTCTGTGCCTTTGGCCAAGCTCGGTGCTCTGACCATTGCAGTGTTAACAGCCTTCCAGCCCGAGTCCAAACCAGCTACGCAGAAGCAGCCACCATGCCCACGCAGGAGGCACCACCTTGATGTTAAAAAGTAGACTCAGCTGCCTGAGTTGAGGCTGTCTCCTGTCGGGGCAGCCAGCAGGCCCCTGCACCTGTCAGGTACAGCGGATTTCCCGCAAATGGGCACCGGACAGCAACAGTGGAGCCACTGCTCAGAAGGCTCCACCAGAGCGGGGGAAGAGCAGTGAGCGTCTGCATGCTCCAGCCTGGGCGGCTCCAGAACTCTCCATCAGCTGATCCTCAGGGCTGTCTGCAGGGGCTTAGCTTCCTTTGGAATTTGGAACTTCCTTGAGCTACAAGAGAGTGGATATCACCGTTCACTTCATTTATCCAGGGAAAGGTAGCCAGAAAGGAAAGGAGTGGACATGGAACCCACTGGGAAGCATGAGTATTTGTACTTTGTCCAGGTACTTATTTGCCTTCTGTCTTATTGCCAGGGAGATGAGGGAAACGTGATGAGCGGCTTGGGTTTGTGTTGAAACGCATTGTTGTCCCTGCCCTGCTCGTGTGTTGAAAAAAGTGTGGCCTTTTCTTTCGACAGGGGTTTTCATGCTAATTTACTTTGGATAAAGAAAATGAGCCTTACCCTATAATGCATCCACTGAGTTTACCGTTCCCTTTCAGCTGGCAGAGGAGCCAAATGCTGAGTGCAGCGGGAGGAGCGGGATGGTCGAGGCGGGAAGCCCTGCTGACAAAGGGTGCGGTGGGCAGGCCGCATTGATTATTCCAGATGCTGCCATGGTGCCAGGAGGAACATGGGAAGTAGACGTCATGCTTGCTGCTGACTTTCTCCAAGAAGAGGGGAGCTAGGTGACTCTCACTGCTCAGACAGTCCCTGGCCCTATGAGTCTGTCCTCCCTTCCCCGAAGGACTGACGGGATTAGGACTCCTAAGGTGACGGTTCTGCATCAACTTCAGAAAGAAATCCCAGCATTTTCAAAGAGGATGCTATCTTTTCCCCTATTCCATAAAGGAACGGAGGCCAAAGAGTGCAAACCATTCTCTGGGAAGCGACTGGCAGGGGCCCAGGTGAGTGGACGGCCAACACCTGCCTCCTGACGTCACCAGCCCTGGAGAGTGTGCTGCTCCTCTGCAGCCTTGGGGCCTCCAGGCGTGTGGTTCCCTCTGCCTGGGAGACTCGTCCCCCTCAACTTTGCTTCATTAATTCCTCCCCCTTCTCCAAAGTGAACCAAAACAGGATTTCTGGAAGAAAGCCTTCCTGTTCCTCAAACCCTCTCTTTCCTGCTCTGCCCTAAGCCAAGGAAGGCCCTCCAGGTCTAAATTCTCAAAACATTCCCAGCTTCTCCTATGGACACTTATCCTAATTGCTCTGGAACTCTTGTGTAATAAACAGACAAGTTGTTCCTGAATGGGAAGACTCAATATTGTAAAGTCCTTAGTCCCCACATAATGAATTCTGTACAGTATCAAACTGATTCTAAAATTATATGGAAGAATACATGCACAAAAAATAGCTAAGAAAATTTTAAAAGAGTCTGAGAGAAGGTTTGCCCTTATAGGAATAAAAATATGTTTTAAAAAAACTGCAGAAATTAAAAATGAATAGCATCTGGGCAGAAATACCCAAAAAGGTCAGAGGAATTGAATAGAAAATTAAAAAGGAAAAAAGGAATTTAGAAACTAATAGTGTGATATTTTAAATCAGTGGAAAAGAAGAGCTGATAATTCAATATATGGTTTGGGGATAATTTGCTCCCCCTATAGAAAAACATAAAAGTAAATTTCTCCTCACATCAAATATAAAGAGAGATTGAAGACCTAAAGGTTAAAACGATCAAAGTACTAGGATAAAATATAAGAGAATTTTGTTTTAAATTTTTAGGATGAAGAATATCATTCTAAGCAAAAAACTGGAAGCCGTAAAGGCAGAAATTGACTTACAGATTGGCAGAGGCAGGTTCGGGGCAGGAGGAGAGAAGCCCAAAGGAAGTCAATGACTTAGAGAAGATATTTGCAACATATCAATAGACAAGGAGGTAATAGCCATAAAATACAAAGATCTCCTGCAAATTAACAAGAAAAAGACAACCCAATAGAAAAACAGGCAAGTGATATCAATAGGCACTTCATAGAAGAAATACAAATGGTGCATAAATATGTGAACATATGGAATTAAAACAGTAAAATACCATTATCGCCAGTCAGATTAGCAAAAATTTTGACTCACAGAATGTTGTCTCACGAGAGCAGTGAACGTTTGTTTGATTCTCAGCTGTATTTCCCACACCTGGAACAGTGCCTGGCACTAATAGGCACTCAAAAACATTTTTTTTTAATTTTTTAAAAATTGTGCTAAAATATACGTAGCATTTCCCATTTTAACCATTTCTAAGAGTACAGCTCAGTGGGGTTAAATACATTCACATTGTTGTGCAACCTTCACCACCTTCCATCTCCAGAACTTTTTCATCTTGCAAAACTGGAACTCTGTCCCCAGTAAACACTAACTCCCCATGCCTTCCTCCCCTAGTCCCTGGGATCCGTCTTCTACTTTCTGTCTCTCTGAATTTGACTACTCTAGGGACCTCACACAAGTGGAATCATACAGTATTTGTCCTTTGATGACAATAAATATTTTTAAATGAAGGAATGAATTATTATGGTTGAAGTCACGGTGAAACAGATATTTTCTTTTTGTTGTTATTTTTTCCAGTTTTATTAGAGATATGGTTGACATGTAACATTGTATAAATTTAAGGTGTACAATGTAATGATTTGATATATGTATATATCATGAAATGATTGCCACAATAAGTTTAGTTAGCATCCATCACCTCACAGTTACAAAAAATGTTTTTTTTTGTGATGAGAACTTTTAAGATCTACTCTTTTAGCAACTTTCAAATATATAAAACAGTATTGCTAGCTATAGGCATCAAATTGTACATTACATCCCCAGAACTTATTTATCTCATAACTTACAAAATGGAAGTTTGTACCATTTGACCACCTTTACCCAATTCCCCCAACCCCCACCTCCTCCTGCCTCTGAAAAACACAAATCTCATCTGTTTCTATGAGTTTAGCTTTTTAAGATTCCACATAAAAGGGAGATCATACAGTATTTATCTTCCTCTGACTTATTTCACTTAGCATAATGCCCTCAAGGTCCATCCATATTGTCACAAATGGCAGAATTTCCTTAATTTTTATGGCTGAATAGCATTCCATTATATGTGTGTGTGTGTGTGTGTATATATCACATCATATTTTCTTTATTCATCTGTTGTTGGACACTTAGGACAACGTAGGTTGTTTCCATGTCTTAGCTATTGTAAATAATGCTGCAATGAGCATGGGTGGTGCTGCAGAAACCTCTTCAGGATAATGATTTCATTTCCTTTGGATACATACCCAGAGTAGGATTGCTGAATCATATGATAGTTCTATTTTTAATTTTTTGAGGACTCTCCATACTGTTTTCCATATGGCTGCACCAATTCACATTCCCACCCGCAGTGCACGAGGCTCCTTTACCCCACACCCTCGCCAGCACTTGTTCTCTCTTGTCTTTCTGATGACAGCCGTCCTGAGAGGCGTGAGGTGATATCTCATTGTGGTTTGGCTTTGCATTTCCCTGATGATTTGTGATGTTGAGCACCTTTACATGTACCTGTTGGCCATTTGAATATCTTCTTTGGAAAAATGTCTATTCGGGTCCTTTGCCCATTTTTTAAATCAGGTTATTAGTTTTTTTGCTCTGAGTTGTATGAGTTCCTTATGTATTTTGGATACTAACACTTATCAGCTGTGTGGTTTGCTCATGTCTTCTCCCATCCATAGGCTGCCTCTTCATTGTGTTGTTTCCTTCCTTTGCTGCACAGAAGGTTCTAGTTTGACATCATCCCACTTGGTTTTTATTTTGTTGCTTGAGCTTTAGATGTCATATCCAAAAAATCATCACCAAGACCCATGTCAGGAAGCTTTTTCCCATGTTTTCTTCTAGGAGTTTTATGGTTTCAGGTCTTACATTTAAGTCTTTAATCCATTTCGAGTTAGTTTTTGTGAGTGGTATAAGATAGGGGTCTAGTTTCATCCTTTTACATGTGAATATCCAATTTTCCCAGCACTGTTTTTTAGAGAGACTGTCTTTTCCCCACTGAGTGTTCTTGGCTCCCTTGTCAAGTATTAGTTGACCATATATGTTTGATCTTATTTCTGTGCTCTCAGTTCTGTTCATTGATCTATGTGTCTGTTTTTATGCCAGCACCACTGTTTCGATAGTTTTCTGATATGGTTTAAAATCAGGAAGTGTGATACCTCCAGCTTTGTTTTTTCTCAGGATTGCTTTGGCTACTCAGTGTCTTTTGTGGTTCCATACAAATTCTAGGATTGTTTTTTCTATTTCTGTAAAAAATGCCATTGGCATCTTTATAGGGATTGCATCGAATCTGTGGATGGCTTTGGGTAGCATGAACATTTTAACTATATTAATTCTTCTAGTCCAGGAAAACATGATATCTTTCCATGTATTTGTGTCTTCAATTTCTTACATCAATATCTTACAGTTTTCAGTGAAGAGATCTTTAACATCCTTAATTACATTTATTCCTACATATTGTTTTTGATGCTATTGTAAATGGAATTGGTTTATTTATTTCTTTTTCAGATAATTCACATTGGTGTATAGAGATGCTACTGATTTTTGCACATTGATTTTTTTGTATCCTGCAACTTTACTGACTTTCTTGATTAGATCTAACAGTTTTTTGCTAGTCTTTAGAATTATGTGTATGTAAAATCATGTCATCTGCAAATAGAGACATTTTCACTTCTTTTCCAGTTCTGATGCCTTTTATTTCTCTTGCTTGCCTGACTGCTCTGGCCAGGACTTCCAGAAATAGATATTTTCTTATGTGTTAGTGAATGAGAGCACTTGACAATACTTATCCAAATTTAAAGTTCGTGTTTAAGAAGTGAACCAACAATCCCACTTCAGGGACTGCTCCCTACAGAAACACTGCTTTATGCAGAAAGATACAAGTACAAGGACATTCTGTCACTTTTTCATGTAAACGTTTTATCGAAGTATAACATTGATACTGAGAAGATCAAGTCAGAAGCATTGAGTTCTGTGGGTTTTCACAAAGTAAACATACCAGGTCCCTCATATGCTGTCTTAGTCACTGCTACCAAGGGAAGCTCGGTTCTGACTTTTCACACCACTGATTTGTCTTGCCTATTTGTGAACTTTACATAAATGGAAATCACATCGTGTGTTCTCTTTTGTGTCTGGCTTCTTTCAGTCCACATGACGTTAGTGAAATTCATCTATGTGAGTGCACGTAGTGACAGAAAAGTTATTCTCATTGTTGTATGGAATATTCATATTGTATGAATATGTCACAATTTTATTTACTCATTTCACTCTTGGTGGACATGTTTCCAGTTTGGGGCTACTAAACATAGTGCTGCTCAAGGAAACTTTGGAAAGTGATGGCTCCCTTGATTGTGGTGATGGTTTCACGGTTGTGTCCAAACTCATCAAAATGTATACATTAAATATGTGCAGTTTGTTGTATATCAATTATACCTCAGTAAAACTGTTACAAAATAGTGCTGCTGTTAACATTGTTGTTTGTGTGTTTCAGTGAATATATGTACACGTTGCTGTTGGGTGTACACCTAGCGGTGGGGTTGTGGAGTCCGAATGTTCAGCTTTAGTAGGTACAACCAAAGAGTCTCCCCTAGCAGTTGCACCAATTTACACTTCCACCAGCAGGTGTGTGAGAGTTCTCATTGATCCACACATTTCCCAAAGCATGATATTGTCTGTCCTTTCGTAATTAGCCATTCTGGTGGAGGTGTAATGGTATCACTTTGTGGTTAAATTTTCATTTTCCTGTTGGTTAATGAACTTTAGTATCTTTTTAATATATATTTATTGGCAGTTTGGATACCTGGTTTTCTGTGAATCACCTGTTCAAGTCTTTTGTTCATTTTTCTATTAAGCTGTCTGCTGTTTTCTTATTGATGTGCAGTTCTTTATATTTTTATACGAGCCCTTTGTCAGCTGTACATTTTGCAAATATCTTCTCTCTCTGTGGCTTGCCTTTTCCTTCTCTTAAAGTTACCATTTTGGAGAAGAGCATTTCTTAATTTTAATGGAGTCTAATTTATCAATTTTTTAATTTTATGATTGAAGCTTTTTGTGTCCTGTTTAGTATATCTTTGCCTGTCACAAGATTATAAAGATATTCTTCTGGGTTTTCTTCTTAAGACTTTATTGTTTTATCTTTCACATTTAACTACAGATCTATCTGACTTGATTTTGTGTGTGGTGTGAGGTAGGGGTCAAGGTTTATGTTGTTCAAGAGACATAGCCAGTTGGCTCAGTACCATGTGTTGACCCAGCCTCACATTGTCATACGTGTGGGTCTGTTTCCAGACTTTTGGTCTATCCTTGCACCAATAACACACTCTTAGTTACTATAGTTTTAAAATAAGCCTTGATATCTGGTGGTCTAAGTTTTCTGGTTTTATCTTTCTTCATGATTACCTTGATTATCCTTGGCCCTTTGCAAGTCCATATAAATTTTAGAATCAGCTTGTTAATTTTTGCAAAAGCAAACCTGCTGGTATTTTGATTGTGTTTAATCTACAAATCAATTTTGGGTTTTTAAACCCATGAACATAGTATATCTCTGTGATTATTTAGATCTTTAAAATTTTTCTCAGTGATGTTTTGTGGTTTTCAGCGTGCCAGTTTTCACTTGCCAGTATAACAACTTCTACTCAATTTACTCCTGGATAGTTGATGTTTTGCTACCATTACAAATGGTATCTTTTTAAAAAATGATGTCTTTTAAATTTTTCATTGGATACTTTTTGTTGCTATAGCATTGTTTTCAATAGCAAAGAATATGAAACTTTTCAACAGGAGGCTGGTTAAATAGATGCACTTTCATCTCTACAGCCACTGGAAAGAATGGGGTGTATCCCCATGTACCAACAGGGGAAGATTATTAGGGGAAAATGATGCAGAGCGATATAAAAATCACGATTTGTGTTATGAGATTTTTTAACTCTATGGAAACATCTATTTGTAAAGTCCTTAAAACAAGGTCTAGAAAGATGGACAGCCCGTTGATAACAATGACTCTACTTGGGAAGAAAAGAGGTTTAGGCAGAGCTGGGATGAAGGAGGATTAACCTTATCCTCCCTATCTATGTTCACTGCTTTTATTTTTACAACAAGCCTGGACTACAAGAAAGTGAAAAATAAAATGGATTATTACCTGTTTAGTGTCAATCTTGCTTCTGGCCCAAGACTTGCCCACAGCAAGGTCTCCAGAAATTCTGGGGCCTGCTTGGCTTCCAGGGGGCTTGTGGTTCTGACTCAAGAGTCCTTTTCTTATAGTTCTGTTACTTTGAAGCATGTATATTCCAAACCAAAAAAAATCTGGGCGCTACGGAGCAAAACCATACTAGGTAACGAAAAAAACTGAATTCTCAACAGGCCACCAGGGAGTGACGTTAAACCACCTGTCCTGAGTATAGAAGCAGGTGCCTCGGTCCGGGGGTTCTTAATCTGTTCTGTGCCGGCGACCCCTGTGTCAGCCCGGTGAAGCCCATAGACCCCCTTCTCAGAACAGTGTTTTTAAATGCATAAAATAAAATACATAGGATAACAAAGTTAATTGTATTGAATAGTTATCCAAACATTAAAAATCAAATTTGTGATGTTGTTGTATATGTGCTTCTTCAGCATGAATGCATTCGGTAACAAGATCTAGCCACAGGTCTGCTAACTACCGGAACTCTGAAGTCATGATAACCGTAGATAATCGTTCAAGATCTCTGCAAAAGGTCCCCGGAACTGCTGAAAGGACTGTGGTTTGTTGCCTACATGCATGATGGAAGGAAATGCTAAGCTTTGCAGAAGGTAGTGAAAATAAAGGTGTAACCTGTTTCCCATTCAAGTTCACGGACCCTAGGTTAAGAACCCCACTGTGGTTGAAGACCTAGTGAAGAACATGGTTTCCTTGAAAGTTTGGTCTGCAAAAGCTGAGTTGCTGGGGGGTGGGGACACAGCCATAATCCAAGCAGACAAGCCCCCCCCCGACCAGGACCTTGTGGTCTAGGGGGTGACAGTGCAGAAGTTTATTAAGTAAAGACTATACTTTATTAAATGGTGTAAGTGCTAAGGAGAGAAATTAAATAAAAGGGAGAAGGAGGTGTGTGGGTGGCGGTTGGGTGGGGGTGTTAATTTTAGATGGGGCAGGCAGGGACACCTCCCTGGGAAGGAGGGCAGGACCTCAGTTGGGGGAGTGAAGCAGATGCTTTTGCAGAGGTGAGTTCCAGGAGGAGGGAACAGTGACTGTGAAGCCTCAGGCAGCAGGCTGTGTTCAAGGAAAGTGGGATAATCAGTAGCCTGGAGCTCAGACCCCTGAGAGGGAGGGCGGCATGGGAGGGGGGTGTGGCCTTGTGGCCACTGGAAGGACCATGAGAGGAGTGTGGAGACAGTGGTCTGCCTTTAACTCTGAAGGCCCCTCTGGCAGCTGTGCTGAGAAAGAGAGTGAGGCAGGGGGGACTGGAAAGGAGGCTGGTACCCTGAGCCAGGGAAGCGCTGCTGTGGCTCAGACCAGCGCCTGTTGAGATTCCCGAGATCCAACTGAACGAGACAAGAAGTTTTAAAGAAATTTAAGAAACAGGACTATGATGTTTAAAAAGTAGGACTGAGTATTCTGGAATGCTCAGAAAATGATGAAACACTTTCTAAAAGCCATCCTTAAAGATATTTTTTCTTTTCCTTCAAGAAAAATCTAACTTTGGAAAGGCCCTTGGATGAGAAGCCCTACTTATGTGTGTTCCACAGGGGACCAAGGGTGGCCCCCAAAGGGCCCAGGCAGAATTCAGGTCTGGGTTGGGATGGCCGTCACACCTGGGACCCTGTGAGGCCTGGAGAGGTGGGGGGGGGGGGGTGCAGGGCAGGGGGCCGGGGGCCTGGACCTGCATTGCCTCACCCCAGGCAGGAGATGGGCCATGGCCTTGACTTACGTGGCCCGGAGATGCTGAGTAGGCGTCTATATGACCACCTTTCCCTTCTAAGGCATGTGGACACCAGGCAGCCCCTCCTGGGGAGCGCCACTCCCAGAGAGTGAGAGAGCCCTCGCCCCGACGAGGGCAAAGACTGCAGAAGCGAGACGGTTCCCACATGCTGACCCGGGACCGGTGTTCTCGCAGCTTTCTCCAGGAAATACAGTTTCCCCAGAAAACCAAAGGCTTAAGAGTAATTCTCCATGAAAAGCAATGTTGATTATTTTTTATGCTTTGATAAAATCACTACTTTTTTATAACAGCTTTATTGAGAAATAATTCACATACCATACAATTCACCCATTTAAAATGTACAGTTCAATGGGTTTTAGTATATTCACAGATACATGTAACCATCACCACAGTCAATTTTACAACATTTTCATCACCTCAAAGAAACCCTCTTCCATGTTTCCTTAGCTACCACCCCCATCCGTCCACGTTCCTCAGCCCTAAGCAACCACTAATCTATTTTCTGTCAATATAGGTTTGCCTATTCTGGACATTTCATATAAATGGAAACATATGTGGGGTTTTGTGACTGGCTCCCTTCACTTAGCATAATGTTTTCAAAGTTCGTCCACGCTGTATCTCTTGTCAGGACTCCATTTGCTTTATGGCTGAATAATATTCCGTTATGGGGCTATACCAAATTTTAAAAATCCATTCATAATGAACATATGGGTTATTTCCACCTTTTGGCTATTATGAATACTGCTGGTATGAACATTCATATGCAAGTTTTTGTGTGAACATATTTTCATTTCTCTTGAGTATATATATACCTAGCAGTAGAAATACTGGGTCATATGGTAACTCTAGGTTTAACCATGTGAGAAACTGCTGGACTGTTTAAAGTGGGATTTTACATTCCCACCAGCAGTGTATGAGGGTTCTGATTTCTCCATATCCTCACCAACACTTGTTATTGTCTGGCTTTTTTATTATAGCAATCCTAGTGGGTGTGAAGTGGTATCTCATTGTCGTTTTGATTTGTATATTTCCCTGATGACTAATGGTGTTGAACATCTTTTCATGTGCTTATTGGCCATTTGTATATCTTCTTTGAAGAAATGTCTATTCAGAAAATCTGCCGACTTTTAAATTGAGTTGCCTTTTTTATTATTGGTTTGTGAGTGTTCTTTATGTATTCTAGATACAAGTCCCGAATCAGTTATATGATTTGTAAATAGTTTCTCCCATTCTGTGGGTTGTCTTTTCACTTTCTTGATAGTGTCTTTTGAAGCATAGATGTTTTTAATTTTGATCAAGTCCAATTTATCTATTTTGTCTCTTGTGGCTCATGCTTTTGGTGTCACATCTAAGATGTGTGTCATATCCATATCCATTGACACAATTGCAAAATTTGTGTCACATCCATTGTCAAATCTGAAGTCACAAAGACACCCCTATGTTTTCTTCTAATAACTTTATAGTTTTAACTCATATTTAGGTTTTTGATCCATTTTGAGTTAATTTTTGTATGTGATGTGAGGTAAGAGTCCAATCTCATTCTTTTGCTTGTGACTATCCAGTTATCCCAGCACCATTTGTTGAAGAGACTATTCTTTTCCCATTGAATGGCCATGGCACCCTTGTTGAAAATCAGTTAGCCATAGGTTCCTAGGATTATGTCTGGACTTTCAATTCTTTTCCATTAATCTATATGTCGATCCTATACCAGCACCACACTGTCTTGATTTCTGTTTCTTTGTGGTAAGTTTTGAAATTGGGAAGTGGGAGTCCCCCAACCTTGTTCTTCTTTTTCAAGATTGCTTTAGTCAGTCTGGGTCCTGTGCGATATCATATGGATTTTAGGATCAGCTTGTCAGTTTCCACAAAGAAGCCAGCTGTGATTATGGTAGAATTGCACCGAATCTGTAGGTCAATATGAGGAGCGTTGTCATCTTAACGATATCGTCTTCCAATCCATGAACATGAGATGTTTTCCCCTTTACTTAGATCTTCTTTAATTCCTCTCAA
This sequence comes from Tapirus indicus, assembly GCA_031878705.1. Lineage (NCBI taxonomy): Eukaryota > Metazoa > Chordata > Mammalia > Perissodactyla > Tapiridae > Tapirus > Tapirus indicus. The sequence goes on along the minus strand of CM062921.1, from coordinate 3,708,757 downwards.
CAATGAAACCACAGGAGTTTCTGAAGCACCTTGAGTTGCTTCAGAACAGCTAATTTTTCAAGACTGCCTGTTCTCCCAGCTCCCTGCACGGTGCAGGGTCCACACCCTGTCCGTGGCATTGATGCAGCCTGAGGCAAACAAACCCAAGGATTCAGATGGAGGGGAATTGGGTTTGGGTTTTGTTCTACTCTTTAAAGGCCCTCCTGCCTCCAGCAAGCATCAACCCCACCAGCATCAACCCCACCAGCCTGCCCAGGCAGAGGGGTTCTCTCTGTTCCAGCTATTGCTACTTCAGTTCAGAGGTCCTGGGCGTTCTCTTAACTTTGGTTTTAACTCCCTCTGTTCCCTCTGTCCCAGAACACTGTTCCTCTCCTCTTCATAGCTGGGGAGTTATCTTATCTTGGGGTGCCCAACCATCCTGGTTTGTGCATGCACATGTGTCAGGGAGAGTCACTTCATTTTTTCACTATATGCATATCCACCTCATTCAGCACCACTTATGGAAAAGACCACCTTTCCCCCACTGCATTGCAATGTCACCTTTGTTATAAATCAGGTGACCGTGTATATGGGGTCTGCTTCTGTACGCTCTGTTCCATTAGGTTCTTTGTCTAATCTTCGCTGTACCAAAGTGTCTTAATTATTATGCTCTCATAAGAAATCTTGTTTGGGTAGTGTCATAGACTGAAAATGTTTTGTGTCCCCCTGGAATTCAAAAGTTGGAGCCCTAACCCCACTGCGATGGCATTTGGAGGTGGGGTCTTTGGGAGGTGATTGGGTTTAGATGAGGTCAAAAGGGTGGGGCCCCCAGGATGGGACTGGTACCTTCGTAAAAGAGAAAAACCCTCGCCCTCTCTGCCGTGTGAGCACACAGCGCGAAGGCAGCTGTCCACAAGCCAGGGAGTGGGCCCTCACCAGGAACCGACTGCCAGCACCTTGATCTGGGACTCCCAGCCTTCAGAAACGTCTGTTGGTTAAGCCCTCGGTCTTGTGTTTTGTGGTGCAGCCTGGACTGACGAAGACAGTAGTTTCAGTGCTCCAGCCCCATCCGTCTCAGAATTACCTTGGCTCCTCTTGGTCATCTGCATCAGAATCAGCTGTCAACCTTAAGGAAAGAGCCTCCTGGAATTTGATTGTGATTGCGCTGAATCTGTAGGTCATTTTAGAGAGAACTGGCATCTTTGCAGTAAGTAGTTTTCCAATCCATGAACATGGAATATACTTCCATTTATTAAGGTTTTAAAAATTTCTCTCAGAACAATTTTGTGGTTTGCTGTGCAGACACTTTGCATAACTTTGGTAGCTGTCTTCCTAGGTATTTGATATTTTTTATGCTTTTGTAAATGATACAATTTTTAAAATCCCGTTAATTGTTATTGATGTAGAAATATGGTTGTATATTGACCTTGTGTTCATCAGTCTTGCTAACTTTCACTTATTGAATTTAATACTTTGCAAGTTCTTTTGGATTTTCTTATAACGTTAATTTTAAAATAATTTTTTACCCTAATATGTCTGGTCAGTAATTGGCTGCAAGAAGCAGAAAACCCTTCAAGGAAGTTCAGATAAGAGTGAAGTTAGTACCGGGCCCAAGGGTGCTGGGGATTCACCGGACCTCATGGAACTCTCTCCCCTGGGCCCTGCAGCCCTGGGCTCTGCATCTCTGTGCACCTTCCCCCGTCCTGCCCTCTCTGAGCGTGGACCAGCTTCCTCGTCTCTGACCTCCTGCCACCACGTCAGTCTCAGCTCTGCTTCCACGTGGCCTTGCGGTGCCGGCACCCATGCCCGCCCCCAGTACACCTGCCCTCAGTGTTCTAGAACAATATGATTGGCTCTGAATGAGGTGCCCCCTGCCCTGTCAGGCACAACAAGAGGCAGGGTGGTGAGCTGGTAACACAGGGAGCAGTTATCCTCTGGGGGCGCTGGGCAGCACGTGTTCTCCAAGTGACCCCGCATGTCTGTTTCACAGAAAACTTGGAAAATATGCATGCAATATGTTAGTTTTCACCTCCCAAACATGCCAACTATTGACATTGCTGTAATTCTAACCACATTTTTTCCATACATATTTTTTCTTTCTTATCTTCTCTCTACATAGAGATTTACAAATTTAAATTATGTTGTATATACAGTACTATATGCTTGCTTCATTTAATTTTATTTCATTAGTATTTACCATTTCATTAAATATACTTCAAAAACATGACCATGATAGTTTAATATAATACGTAATATTCTATTATATAGCTATACCATAATTCTATTAATAATTCCTATTTTTAGACATTTGGGTTCTTTCCAGTTTTGCTAATAAATATTTCTATGGCGAACAGTCTTGTACTTGAAGTCTTGTCTAATCTCTATTTATTCCCTTAAGATTGATTCCTAGAAGTGGAATTAGTGAGTCAAAGGATATGAATGTCATTAAGTCTCTTGATATAATGTCAAATTGATTTCCAGAAGGGTTGTACCAATTTACTCTTCTATGGACAACTATAAGAAAGCCCATTTCTCCAACAGGATTGAGTATTAGCTTTTAAGAGAAATTTTTTTCCAATTTAATAGCTGAAAAAAATTTCATCTCACTATTTTAATGTGATACACATTTTTTTTTTTTTACTGAGGTCACATTGGTTTGTAACATTATATAAATTTCAGGTGTACATCATTATATTTCGACTTCTGTATAGACTGCACTGTGTTCACTACCAAAAGTCTCGTTGCCATCTGTCACCATATATATGTGTCCTTTTACCCCTTTCATCCACCCCTCAGCCCCCTTCCCCTCTGGTAACCAATAATCTGTTCTCTTTATCCATGTGTGTGTTTATCTTCCTCATATGAGTAAAATCGTGTAGTATTTGTCTTTCTCTGCCTGGCCTATTTCACTTAACATTATACCCTCAAGGTCCATCCATGTTCTTGCAAATGGGGCAATTTTGTCTTTTTTTATGGCTAAGTAGTATTCCACTGTGTATATATACCACATCTTCTTTATCCATTCATCGGTTGATAGACACTTAAGTTGCTTCCAAGTCTTGGCTGTTGTGAATAATGCTGCAATGAACACAGGGGTGCATATATCTTTTTGAATTAGTGTTTTCATGTTCTTTGGATAAATACCCAGAAGTAGAATAGCTGTATCATATGGTGTTTCTATTTTTAATTTTTTGAGAAATCTCCATACTGTTTTCCTTAGTGGCTGCTCCAATTTACATTCCCACCAGCAGTGTATGAGGGTTCCTTTTTCTCCACATCCTCTCCAACACTTGTTATTTCTTGTCTCATTAATTATAGCCATTCTGATGGGTGTCAGGTGGTATCTCATTGTAGTTTTGATTTGCATTTCCCTAGTAATTAGTGATGTTGAACATCTTTTCATGTACCTGTTGGCCGTCTGTATATCTTCTTTGGAAAAATGTCTGTTCATACTCTCTGCCTATTTTTTGATTGGTTGTTCATTTTTTTGTCATTGAGTTGTATGAGTTCTTTATATATTCTGGATATTAACTCAGCAGATATATGATTTGGAAATATTTTCTCCCAGTGGATGGGTTGTCTTTTCATTTTGTTGATGATATCCTTTGCCATGCAGAAGCTTTTTAGTTTTGTGTAGTCTCATTTGTTTATTTTTTCTTTTGTTTCCCTTGCCTGAGGAGACCTGGTATTCAAAAAGATACTGCTAAGACTGATGTCAAAGAGCATACTTCCCATGTTTTCTTCTAGGAGTTTTATGATTTCAGGTCTTACATTCAAGTCTTTAATCCATTTTGAGTTGATTTTTGTGTATGGTATAAGATAATAGTCTATTTTCATTCTTTTGCATGTGGCAGTCCAGTTTTCCCAGCACCATTTATTGAAGAGACTTTGCTTTCTCCATTGTATGTTCTTGGCTCCTTTGTTGAAGATTAGCTGTCCATGGATGTGTGGTTTTATTTCTGGGCTCTCGATTCTGTTCCATTGATTTGTGTGCCTGTTTTTGTGCCAGTACCATGCTGTTTTGATTACTGTATCTTTGTAGAATATTTTGAATTCAGGGGGTGTGATGCCTCCAGCTTTGTTCTTTTTTCCTCGGGATTGCTTTGGCTATTTTGGGTCTTTTGTTGTTCCATATAAATTTTAGGATTCTTTGTTCTATTTCCTTGAAAAATGTTGTTGGGATTCTGATTGGGTTTGCACTGAATTTGTAGCTTGCCAATGGTAATCTGGACATTTTAACTCTGTTAATGTTTCCAATCCATGAGCATGGAATATCCTTCCATTTCTTTACATCTTCTTCGATTTCTTTCAAGAATGTCTTATAGTTTTCAGTGTATAGGTCTTGCACCTCCTTGGTTAAATTTATTCCCAGGTATTTTCTTTTCATTGCAATTGTAAATGGGACTGTATTCTTGACTTCTCTTTCTGCTGGTTTGTTCTTAGTCTATAGAAATGTAACTGATTTTTGTATGTTGATTTTGTACCCTGTACTTTACTGTATTTGTTAATTAATTCTAACAAATTTTGGTGGATTCATTAGGGTTTTCTCTATAAAGAATCGTGTCATCTGCAAATAGTGACAGTTTTACTTCTTCCTTTCCTATTTAGATGCCTTTTATTTCTTTTTCTTGCCTAATTTCTCTGGCTAGGACTTCCAATATTATGTTGAATAAGAGTAGTGATGGGGCTGGCCTGGTGGCATAGCAGTTGAGTTCACATGCTCCACTTTGGTGACCTGGGGTTCATGGGTTCGGATCCCAGGTGTGGACCTATGCATTGCTCACCAAACCATGCTGTGGTGGCATCCCATGTACAAAACAGAGGAAGATTGGCACAGATGTTAGCTCAGGGACAATCTTTCTCAAGCAAAAAGAGGATGATTGGCAACAAATGTTAGCTCAGGGCTAATATTCCTCATGAAAAAAAAAAAAGAGTGGTGAGAATGGGCATCCTTGTCTTGTTCCTGTTCTTAGAGGAATAGTTTTCAGTTTTTCACCACTGAGTGTGATGTTGGCTCTAGGTTTGTGACTTATGGCCTTTATTATGTTGAGGTACTTTCCTTCCATACCCATTGTATAGAGAGTTTTTGTCATAAATGGATGTTGAATTTCGTCAAATGCCTCCTTTGCATCTATTGAAATGATCATGTGATATTTACTCTTCATGTTGTTAATGTGGTGTACCACATTCATTAATTTGCAGATGTTGAACCATCCCTGCATCCCTGAAATAAATCCCACTTGATTGTGGTGTATGATCCTTTCAATGTATTATTGTACTTAATTTGCTAATATTTTGTTGAGGATTTTTGCATCTATGTTGATCAGCAATATTGGCCTGAAATTTCTTCTTTTGTGTTGTCCTTGTCTGGTTTTGGTATCAGGGTGATGGTGGCCTCAAAGAATGAGTTAGGAGGCATCTAACCTCTTCAATTTTTTTGAAACAGTTTAAGAAGGATAGTATTAAATCTTCTTTGAATGTTTGGTAGAATTCACCAGAGAAGTCATCTGGTCCTAGACTTTTGTTTCTTGGGAAATTTTTTATTAGTGTTCCAATCTCTACTTGAAGTTGGTCTGTTCAGATTCTCTATTTCTTCTTGATTCAGTTTTGAAAGGTTGTATGAGTCTAAGAATTTATTCATTTCTTCTAGGTTACCCAATTTGTTAGTGTATAGCTTTTCATAGTATTCTCGTATAATCCTTCATATTTCGTATGGTATCCATTGTAATTTCTCCTTTCATTTCTGATTTTATTCATTTGAGCCTTCTCTCATTTTTTCTTAATTTTGTTTCTCAGTTTTGTTTATCTCTTTTCAAAGAACCAGCTCTTAATTTCGTTTATCCTTTCTATTGTCTTTTTAGTCTCTATTTCATTTATTTCCACTCTGATTTTTATTATTTCCTTCCTTCTACTGACTTTGGGCTTCGTTTGTTCTTATTTTTCTAGTTCTTTTGGATATAGTGTTAGATTGTTTATTTGATATTTTTCTTGTTTCTTGAGGTAAGCCTGTATTGCTACATCCTTCCCTCTTAGTACCACTTTTGCTGCATCCCATAAGTTTTGGTATGTTGTGTTTTCATTTTCATTTGTCTCCAGGTATTTTTTGATTTCTCCTTTGATTTCTTTATTGATCCAATAGTTGTTCAGTGGCTTGTTGTTTAGTCTGCACATATTTTTAACTTTTCCAGCTTTTTTTTTTTTTTTAGTTGATTTCTAGTGTAATACCATTGTGGTCAGAAAAATGCTTGATATGATTTCAATCTTCTTAAATTTATTGAAGCTTGTTTTGTTTTTCCAATATATGGTCTATCTTTGAGAATGTTCCATATGCACTTGAGAAGAATGTGTATTCTGCTGCTTTTGGGTGGAATGTTCTATATATGTCTATTAAGTCCATCTGGTCTAGTGTTTCATTTAAGGCCAATGTTTCCTTATTGACTTTCTGTCTGGATGCTCTATCCATTGATGTTGATGGGGTATTAAAAGTCCCCTACTATTATTGTGCTGCTGTCAATTTCTCCCTTTAGGTCTGTTAATAGTTGCTCTGTATACTTTGGTGCTCCTGTGTTAGGTGCATATATATTAATGTATATCTTCTTGGTGAAATGGCCCTTTTATCATTATATAATGTTCACCTTTGTCTCTTGTTATCTTTTTTATCTTGAAGTCTGTTTTGTCTGATGTAAGTATGGCAACACCTGCTTTCTTTTGGTTGCCACTTGCTTGGAGTATCATCTTCCATCCCTTCACTCTGAGCCTATGTTTGTCTTTAGAACTGAGATGTGTTTCCTAGATGTGTTTCCACTCTGTGTATTTTGATTGGTGAATTCCATCCATTTACATTTAGAGGGATTATTGATATATGAGAACTTAATACTGCCATTTTATCTTTTGATTTCTGGTTGCTCTATATTTCCATTGTTTCTTTTTTTCTTGTATTTCTGTCTGCCATTTCAGGTTAGTGGTTTTCTGTGATGTATTCTCAGTTTTCTCTTTTTTTATGTTTTGTGACTCTGCTCTGATTTTTTGTTTTGTTGTTACCATGATATTTGTATAACAGATCTCATAGATGAGATAGTCCCTTTTCTGCTGATAGCATCTTATCTCCATTACCCTTTGCAGGTTCCATCCTTTTCTTCTTCCCCTTCTATGTTTTTATTGTCACAAATTATCCTTTTTTTGTGTTGTGAGTTTGTTACCAGGTTGAAGTGGTTATAGTTATTTTTGATGTTTTCTTTCCCTTTAGCCTTTATGTTGTAATTAATTGTTTACTAACCTATCATGATATAGAGTTCCAATTTCCTCATTCTGTGTGTCTATGTACTACCTTGCTCAAAGCTTTGCAAACCTTTGTGTTTTTGTTTCAGATAGGAGGGCTCCTTTCAATATTTCTCGTAAGGCAGGTCTAGTTGCAATAAAACTCCTTCAGCTTATGTTTGTCTAGGAAAGCCTTTATTTCTCCATCATATCTGAAGGATAGCTTTGCTGGATAGAGTATTTTTGGTTGATAGTTTTTGTCTTCCAGTATTTTGAACATATCATTCCACTCTCTCCTAGCCTGTAGAGTTTATTCTGAGAAATCCACTGAAAGCCTGATGGGGGTTCCTTCGTAAGTTAGTTTCTTCTCTCTTACTGACCTTAATATTCTTTCTCTGTAATTGACTTTTGACAGTTTTAATATAATGTGCCTTGGAGAAGGTATTTTTATGTTGAGAGAATTAGGAATTCTATTAGCTTCATGTACTTGTATATCCAGCTCCTTCTCCAGGTTTGGGAAATTTTCAGCTATTATTTCTTTAAATAAGATCTCTGCTCTCTTCTCCCTCTGTTCTCCTTCTGAGATAACCATTATCCTTATGTTGCTTTTCCTGAGTTAGATGTTTCTCATAGAATTTCTTCATTTTTAAAAAATCTTAGTCCTCTTTCCTCTTCCACCTGAATCATTTCTAGATTTCTATCTCTGAGCTCACTAATTCTTTCTTCCATATGGTCTGCCCTATTTCCAATGTTTTCTACTTTATTTTTCATCTCATTAATTGTGTTCGTCATCTCCAGAATTTCTGTTTGGTGTTTTTTTTCAGAGTTTCAATCTCTTTGGTGAAGTACTCCTTCTGTTCATTAATTTTATTCCTGAGTTCATTGAACTGCCTTTCTGAGTTTTCTTGTAACTTGTTGAGTTTCTTCTTGACAGCTATTTTGAATCCTCTGTCAGATAGCAATCTTCTGTGACTTCAAGTTTGATTTCTAGAGAGTCATCATTTTCTTTCTGTGCAACTGTGTTACTGTAGTTCTTCATGGTGCTTGATAAATTATTCCTCTGCCAGTGCGTTTGGTAGTAACCTCCTTTCTTATTTGGGTACAGCTTTGGTTACTTTAATTGTGAGTTGCTTCTTGTTGTATTTAAGAGTATGCACTTTCCACCCTCCACTGCCTCTGCCAGAGGCATCGCCAATGCCCTCCTTGGCTGCTTGTGCCTCCAAGATTTCTGGTTCCTTGCTGCTTATGATGTTACTGCAGTTGAGGGTGTTGCCACTGGGGTCACCAGGCTGCAAGGACTTCTGCTGCTTCTGGGGTCACCTGGGTCTCATGTTCCCCTACATCCTCTCTACAGGCTCTCCACAGGGTCGGGTGCTGCTGCCCCATGCACCACCTGCACTGCTGCTCCCAGGTTATCTGGGGGTGCTGGCAGCACCACTGCTGGGGGTGCTGGATTCACAGGTGTTGCTGCTGCTGCCAGGGGCCCAGGGTCTTGTATGCAGCCCCCGCTGCTCATAGGGCAGGTGTTAAGGGTGCTGCCACAGGGGGCTGGGTCACAGGTACTGCTGTGGCTCCTGAAGCCTCAGGTTGTGGGTGTCACCTGCTACTACTGGGTGAGGGGGAGTGTGAGTGCCACTGCTGCCCCTGCAGCCTCTGATCTCTATCACCAGTGTGTTTTTTGAAACCTCAGATCATGGATACCACTGCCACTGCCAGGGGTATCTGTTTTGAATGCAGTCCTCACTGCTGGAAGGGCTGGCTTCAGAATCACCACTGCCAGGGGAAGGGGTGAGGCCTGGGTCACCAACACTGCTGTTTCCTGAAGGCTCAGATTTCAGATACCACTCACCACTGCTGGAGGAGGGGCAGGGGCTGCATCACAAGTGTCATTGCTGATCGTATCACCTCTGGTCTCTGGTGTTAGTGCACTTTTTGAAACCTCAGGTCACAGGCACCACCACCACTGCCACGGGTATCCATGTTTTGGATGCTGTCCCAGCGCTGGGAGGGCCAGTGTTGGAGTTGCCACCACAGGGAGATGGGGCTGCTCCCCTAGTTCTGCTGCCTCCAAAAGGTCCAGGCCATCCACCTTCAGATGTATAGATGCGTGGATCTCTCAGGTGTTCTGGTGTGCTGTGCAAGGAGTCCTTTGTTGGTCAATGGATGTCTGACTGGTTGTAACTTCTTAGAAGAGAGAGACAAAGGGAACAACTCACCTCACCATGATGCTGATGTCACCCCCAGATTCAATATGCATTTTTAAGTGAGGTTGACTATATTTTCCTAAGCTTACAGATCACTTGTTTTTTTCCATTGTGGGTTGACTGTGAATTTGGCCATTTTTCTTCAGGGCATCCGTCTAGTCTTATTGATTTGCAAAAGTTCTTTGTATATTGAGAATATAACAAACCCTTTGTTGTAATTGTTGCAGGATTCTTTCTCTCTGTACTGATAGCTCCAGCCCCACACCAGCCTGGGTTCTGCTGGCCCCACAGTAGTGGCACAGGGTAGTAAAGAGCTTGGTCCCTTGTAGGTAGAAACATGAGTTTGGGGTTTGGTCTTAGCTGATGAGCCATGCCCCACTGTCAGGTAAGTGAGCTGTCCATGGCCCACCGTGGTGGGAGTAGTCTGATAGTGCAGCATGGTGGGACCATGGGGTCTGGTGGGACACCTGTGTTCTCTTCTGAAACTTCATTTCTGTTTTGGCCAACGCCTCTGACTTTGTTGTGGTGCATTCTGACTCTGCCACCCAAATCATTAGTGCTCTTCGTTTCCTCATCTTTGTCCTTATCCTGTCCCCATTGTCATCTTGCCAGCAGTAACAGAAGCTGTTACTGAGCCCTGGCTGGGGTTGGCCAACCAGCTCAGTCCTTGCAGCCCAGCCTCTCTGGCACTGCCTCAGTGGCCCCAGCCTGTCCCCCTCCTGTGTCCCTCCTGTGCCCCAGCCTGTCCCCTCCCCAGTGCTCCTCTTGTCCCCCTCCTATCCCTGCACCGTGTGAATGGCTCCTGCACTCAGCCTGTTGCTCCTGCCCTCACCACACGTGCTGCGTGGGCCTGAGGGGCACCTAGTGTACACAGGCATCCTGTTCCCCCAGCCCCATATGGGGACCACATGGTGGCCTGAGGATGCTGGGGAAAAAGCATGGGGGAAACGGCTCCTTTGAGGCCTCCTGGTGTGTTGCAAAGGCCCTGGGGAAATGAGCGTCAGCCTTCAGTTTGGGGATCATGGGCCTGTGGCATTGGTTGTGTCCTGAAGTGAGGCCCCGCAAAGCTCCAGCTGACGTTGGCTGGACAAGCCAGTTTCCATCTTATGGACTGTCCAGGTGTCCTGGCTGAGTCAGGCCCTGGGGGTAGCACGTGTCATCCCTGAACTTGGTTGGGACCTTCTCAGGGAGGTGCGCTTGCCCTTTCTACATCCAGATGGTCATTCTCTCTCTGTCTCTTTAATCCATGAAGGCATCTGAACTCTAGTCAGCGGGAGGAGCACAGGGTTTGGTGACTGGAGACTTCTCTTGGCATCTGGCCCTGGTCCTTCCAACTTTGTGACCTTGGGCTGGTCATCTAACCTCCTCAAACTGCAGTTTTGTCATCTGAGAGAGGGGGATGCAGTCACAAGATAATGTGACTCAGGTGGCCTGGGGACTACCAGGTGCTGCAGGTATGGGTGGAGGTGGCGCGTATTTGTGGCTTGAAAATGGGTAGGATGTTCTGCTCACTTTAGAGATTACATTTTAAAAGGTGGTCTCCAAGGAACCTGGAATCAGAAATGATGGTCACTTTCCTCCTGAGCTAATGCCTACCCTGATCTTGTACCTGGCCCAATCTCTCCAGGAGGGACAAAATACTCTCCAGACATAGTAAGTCCCGGATGCTCGGTGGGACCCTGTAGCCTTGACCGGGTGCCACTGATGAAAGGGTGAGAAGGTGAGGAAGTCACAACCATGTCTGGTCCTCAAGAAACTCCAAGTCCTTCCCGGGTACAATGGGAGAACCCCAAGGAGGCTGGTGGCTGGTTGCTGCAGATGGCTCAGAGGGTTTGGTGGGGGCACAGGGAATGCCCCCCTCAATCCACCCAGGAGGCAGGGCAGGTGCAGTGAGCATTTGGGCTCAGAAGGGACGGCTGGGCAGGAGTTTGCCATGTTTTCTCATTGCCCAGATCATAAGCTTCTGGTGTGTAAGGCCTGGATGCGCCACATGGCCCCATGTGGGTATGGCATAGAGCAGATTCAGGACGTGGGTGGCTATGAACCAAAACTCACTACATTCCCAAGAGAAGGTGTCTCTGCTGGCTATCAATGGATCACGTGTGCAGACCCAGACATCACTGTAAGTTTTGCTAAGGACAATGCATGTCTGCAGGTTAAGCAGCGTCTGGATTCAGAGCTGAGTGGCACCCGCCCCTGTCCTGCGTTCACTTTGCCAGACCTGGGCGGGTGGGGCAGAGTCAGGACCGTGTCTGAGTCTGCAGGGGGTCAGGAGCTGCTCCCGTGTGTCCCCAGGCCGGGGGCTGGGAGCTGCGTGCACGCTGGCTCCCCACCCCGGACCAGCACCTCGCTCCCTGTGAAACCTGCGGCTCTACACTGGGAAATGACAAATGACCGAAAAATCAATTTGTAATCTGATTGGAGGTTTTTGATTTCCTCTGATGAGTTTAAATTTCATTAAAAGCAACCTTATTCCAACATAAAAGGAATCCTTGAAGGGTAAAACGGGGGATTGTCTCACCGAGCATAAAGCCGCTGGACTGCTTTGTGTAATTTGTTCATCGCATTAATTGTGAGGCCGACCTGGGGTGTCCGTTGGCAGCTGCTCCGTTATCAGGGCCTGGGATCGGCCGGGCGAGCTCAAAGCACAAGGACTCACATTCAAAAATCGCTCTTTGGCATATTGACACTTCAGTTATCAACAACTCTTGTTATCTGCGGGGAGGGAGCACGCCGCCGCTCGTGGGGACAGAAGCAGCCACAAATTGCTGCCCAGCCGCCACTCTGCATTCTCCTAATTGTATGTATTCTCTGGAAAAAAATGATCATCGCGGCCTCTTGTCTTGATGAGAAATTGACATTTCTGAGGACTTCTTTGGGCGCCCTAAGCGAGGAGATAAGGCTGGAGTTGTTTTAAAGGAGGGCAGCCTTTCTTCCCTTTCAGGGGCGTCTCTATTGCTCTCGTTGACCCACTTGATGAGTATGGATTTCATGAGGTCTTTTTCAGCATCTGAACTATAAAAGGTTCAGAACGACACCACCCCTTATAGACAAAAGATAACCTTGCCCTTTGAATATATTGATTCTTTATTAACTAGGCTGTTTAATGCAATGAAATGAGGCATTAGATTGAAGCCCATTTCAAGTGCTTTGAATAATCTTTAAAAGCTTGAAAGACCTTAAAAGGCGGCCTGACGATAATTGGCATACATTTTGAGAGAATGCACTTCTCGCTTCTGATTTGAAACGCAAACATAAAATAATTTCTCTCTCCCTAGGTTGCAGGGCCCCAGTGAGGCAAGCCCCTACCCCACCCAAGCTGGGCATTCCTGGCAGGAGCTCAGAGTAGGGAAGGAGGTGAATTTTATCCCCCAGCCCCATCCCCCAGCATGTTGGGAAGGAGCCTGGGGGAGGGGACTGGGAGTGGGCAGGCTGCAGCTGGGTACCCCAGGAGCCTCTTTCTTTGCTGTCTCTTTAAGGCTGAAACAAGAACGCAGTCAAAGGAACCTGACCATCATTGACGGGGGAAAAAAAGGTATTCACAAGTTTCTTTATGTTTTGAATAATTGTTTCCTGTTTTGCTCAGCAGAACAAGTAATTAGGATGACATTTGTGAGTACTAATTTGGATCACACTTATGTGTATGTGTTAGAGAACTGCAAGCCAAAACATGCAAAACCAGCCTTTCATTGAGGAGAAAATGAAGACTACAGAATGAAATGGAATGGGAGTGCCGAAAACTCGCAGGAGCTGAACGGTCATTGTGTAAATTAGGACCCCAGTGCTGATGGCAGATCTCATTAAAGTCACTGCCTTTGGCTACATCTATGTGCAGCCCACAGTGGCCAATGCAGTGTGTGGGGTCTGTTATGCTACTGCTGTGGACCTGGAGCTGGTAATGGTGTCCCTCAGGTCACATCTCAGCCGGCACTGTATCTGGGTGCCCTGGGAGCCTTTGCACTTTCCTAAAGCTGGTTCTTACCCTAGCGGAGCACGATGATGGGGATGAAAGGAGCCCGTGTGGAGCAGCTGGAGCACTTGCTCTCTACCAGCCAAATGCTCCAGTTCAGGAGCAGAGGGGCTGGGGCAGGAGGGCCTTGGGGGAGCAGAGTCACCTAGCCCCCCGTGAGCCTTGGGATTACGTGCCACAGAGTCACATGCGAATGTTCAAGTGTGAGTACAACATACGTACAGATGGCCCCTCTGGGGACCAGAACCATCTAAGTAACTAAACGGGTCTCCCTGTACAGTTAGAAGAGTGTTGGAAGACTGATAACTGTGTAGAAGGTTCTTCTAGGAATCATCTTTATCTTGGCCAAGACACCGCTCTAGAACCCAGGGGTACAAGTGAGATCCCCCGTGTAACTTCTGCATGTGTGTTTAGTCATTTTAATAATCAAAACAGATAAAATTACCCAAAGTGAAATTCACAGACAAGAAATACTTTAATTAAATATTGTGTAAAATGAACATTTTTATACAGTTAAATATCTGAAAAAATGTACAGATAAAACAATCTTATTGTAGGGTCTTTAACAGTAAAATCTACCATTTAGTGAAGCGCTCAATTTTGAGACAATGAAGCGAGGCGGGCATGGACTAGTTAATCTAGAACACAAACCGAGTGCAGGTATGAGGAAACTTGCAAATGTTCACATGTACACGTGAGCTCGTTTTCAGATCAAACCTTTACTTATACAAAATAAAACGGAGGCAATTTAGTTCCAAAGTGACTTCTCAGGCTTTTCCACGTAGCTAAGCCTCGTCAGCTGTCACTGAGCCAGTGTGACCCACCAACCACTGGGGACATCATTTATTTTATTTAGTCCCTTGAACAAACACTTTTCTAAGTTGTGCATTGTTTTGTTTTGTTTTCCGTCAAGAAAGTTTTTTAAAGTCCCTCCTTTTTGTTTTAAATGTTATTTCTGCTGCAGTTTGCAAAATGTTGGCCATGCTGTGTCTGCAAAGCATTTAACACAAAGGGAAAAAAAACGGACCCTTTTGGTCTCCCTGCGGGTTTGGCACGAACAGGTACAGTATTTGAAGGAGGTCATTCCAGTTTAAAAAGGACAGACTGTGCTCTTGGGTCTGACCACAAAAAAAGTATTGTTAAAAAAAGAATTAAAAACCAGCTGTGATTTGGGTTCCTCCTGAAACCTCCCTGAATCTGAGGTGGGCCCAGGAGGACGCAGAATGCAGCAGAATCAGATGCAGAAAGGAGTGACCCAGGGAACACCAGATTTGTGCTTTTGTCCGTGCATCTGTGTGTGTATGTGTGTAATTTACACCATAAATCTCCAAATGAAATATTGATTAACAATTGTGGTGTAAGCCTGTGATAAAATAGCATAAAGGTTCTTTAAAGAAGTCCACTTTTAAGGCATCAGAGAAGTTAATGTGGCAAACATTTTAATTAAAACATCAGAAGTAAATTTTATTTTAAACTTTAGGCCTCTGAATTTTTCCAGTAAACACAGTTCAGCTATGTGGCAAAGTCATGGGTGGCAGCTAAAATGACTTTTTACATTCTACAAAAAAATAAAATAAAATAAGGACACAGCCCCAAACAGTGTCGCCTCTTCGCGGCCGTTCCACATGCACAGAATCTACTAGAATTTGTCACAGCCGGGTGGCACCGCTTTGTTTTGACTATACAACGAACTTTTTTTTCTTTTTCAAAAGTATTTGTTCAGATAACTTAAAAATAATATAAAAATAAACAATGAATTTGACTTTTCCTCAAAATAAAAAAAAAGGATGGAAAGTCTAAACAATAGCAAATTTTTGAAGTACAAATGAAATGCAAGGACACTGGTTCATCTAACGAAACAGATCGAAGAGACAGTTCTTGGGTTAATGCTCTTCCCAGCATCACAACACCAGGCCATGATCAAAACCAGTACAGACAGGAGAAAGAAAAAATGGCAGGAAAAGCAATGTACAAAATTCCAAAGATAAATACAATATTTATAATTGATATGTTACAAAATAAAGTCCCTTAGCAACTGCAAGTGTTCATGGAAAAGTAAGTGTTGAATGGAGACCATCTTATTCCTTATAAGACATATAAGGAATAAAACTTGTTTTTTCTAAATATTTAAGTGGATCTGAAAAAAATTCAAGACAAGTGTATAAATATTTAGCTACAACTTTGGCAAAATCACAAAAGTCTACAATTTTATAACCACATACAAAACACATTAGGGAAGAAGGATCTAGAAGTCAAAAGGACAATTTCTGGTACAAGAAACATGGACCTCACAGTAGCCTAAGAATGCAATAGTATACAGTGCTAGCAAAAGTTGAAAAAATGTTGCAGATCACACTTGCTTAACAGGAAGCTCTAGCAGTGGGAGAATATTTTAACCAACAGACAGTAGCATTTTTTTTCTCTGTCAGTGTGCTTGTTGAAGGCAAGAGAATTCAATATCAAAGTTACAATTTCTAACTACAATAAGTTACAAAGTTTCATTTCATTAAGATGAAGTTAAGCGATGATAAACCCTCCCTCCCTCCCTGCCACCCAAATTCCCCGAATCACATCGTCATCCTGTCTTCCAGTTTGATGGCTCATACCTCCTTGGCCCCCTTTTTTCACCACAAAAAAATATTTCACATTATAGAGATACACAACCATTGTGGATCTAAGTATGAGTACAGAAAAATGCTTGGACGCATTGTTCCTCAGTGTTTCATGATAACCAAAATGGTGCATTCACAAAGTTTCTCCCAACACATAGCAAGTACTAGACATAGCCAAGACGGAGTCAGAAACTTGATACAAAATAGGCGTCGCTTTGTTTTCCTTATTCTTCGGACTGAGAAATGTGAAAATATGAGAAAAGTTCAGTCAATAAAATGGAATTGTTCGTGAAGAAGTAGGTTGTTTGTTTGCATGTTGATTCTTAATAGTTTAAATAAAATCTTTAAACAAAGTCTTTTGTAGCATTTCAGCTGCTGCTGATGTATTTGAAGATACTGTCTCCATCAGCATGTCTTAATATACTAAACGTGTCCCCTGAAGTCCGTCCTTGGATGCTGGGTGCTGCAGAAGGTAAACAAGAGTCCCTCACATTGGCGGGACTACCAGCCCAGACATAGCTGAAAGAGAGAAAGGAGCGTGGTTACTGGGGGCCACCTCTCACGCGGGTCGGGGCCCGGCCTTCTCTTTGAGCTTTATTCACGGTGACACTAGGGTTGCACAATTCTCCATTAACCAGCCTTGGGCTTGGTTAAGGCGTGGCGGGGGAGGGGATCTACTTCACGGGATGGGGGTGTGTGTGGGGACAACCCCCCCCAAAGTCCTTTCATACTGCAGCCTTCCTGAAAAGACTTCCTTTGGAAAAGGGACGGGCTTCGGGCTTTTGGTGTGTGAAGGCTGCCGCTTCCCACACATCTCGGTGGCTCATTTACAGCAGACGGAGGCCCAGACTCCCCAGAGGCCACCTCTGTCGACAGATGTGAACCAACCTGGTCACTTCTGTGACGCCGGCCAAGGCCAGCCTGCATCACTCTCGCTCCCTGAGTCAAAACTGGACACACCTCGGTCTCCCCTCTGCTTTTAGCCCTCGCCTCTGATCTTCTGCTGAGTGTTCTGCATCGTAATGGTGAGTCGTGGGACCTCCAAGATCAAAGCCGCTCACAGCCCACCTGCTCTGCCATCTCAAGGCCAGGGGCCCTGAAGAGACGCGAGTCACAGCTCCGCCCTAGGGAGCTTTTTTTCTCTTCTTAGAACAAAAGAGAAAAGTTTGCACTGAAATGCCAAGTGCAGCAGACACTCTCCAGTGAACTCCCGGTACGAATGTAATTTAAAATCTTTTAACTTTAGTGTTGTTTAATTTTTGTCAGAATGATTGTTCTCATTAATTTATGTATAACATATTAATACATTTGTTCATGTAGTGATGCGAGCTTCAATTTCTCAGTTCATTAATTTCAACAATATTAATTTATCTCCGACTCACCGTTACAACTTTATGGTTTGGAAGACCTGTGTGTGTACACTTTGCTTAGGTGCACCATCTTTCACTGGGCTCACACCGTGTGGACGGTGGTCAGGGCCGTGGCACCTGGCCACCTGCCTTTTAAGCAGTTCTGGTCTGGTGACCGCTGCTGGCACACAGGCCAGTTGGCAGCACTTCGGGGCCTGGGTGTCCCTCTCATATGCTAAGAGATGTTGTGAAGACAATTATTTCAAATCACTGATACCTTTCCAGTTCCTTTTTTGAGCATTAGTTCATCAAAGTGAAATATGCCACCGACTTCACAAAAGGGCCAGTTTGTCTTCTCCACGGTAACGTCCTCAGCACCCAGCAGAGAGCCTGGTACATAGTAGGCGCCCAGTAAATACTGGTTGAATGGATTCATTTTTTTAAAGGAGTAACTGGATTTGATTTTCACCGGGAGGAGCATATACCAAAGGTGGTGTCTGAAAGAGGCCAGACGGCGGCCACTTAATTGCAGTGCCTGTGGCCACAGGAAATCACAGAGCCACGTGCAAGCTCACGAGGCCTAGGGGCATTCCTCCGGCCCCACCGGCCACACACATCATGGGCCACTGCTCGGCCAGCACTGCCCAGAAGGACCCGGCACCGGGCAGGCACTGGGTACCTGCTTCACAGGGCCCCGTCTGTGGGCAGCTGTGTCCAGGCCACGCCTCCCACTGCCCTGGGGGCCAGCCCTTCTCCCTCTGGAGTCTTTGAAAGAGATCACTTAGAGAAACCAACTCCCATCCCGCATTCCTGCATGCATGGCCCTGGGTCTGGGTGCACGCCCCTTTCCAAGGACAGCACGGTCTGGTGGGACCCACGGTCTGTTAGACCAGGTTGAGAATGAAGGCTCAGGCTTAGGACAACGAGAGCAGGCTGATCTTGAGACAGCCTGTGCAGGTGGCACGAGGATCCACCATCCCCGTCCTGAGGCCATTTCACTGCCTTGTGAATAAGGAAGCTGCAAGCCCAGGACCCACATGTGGGGCTGCACCCTGCTCTCGAGGTGGGAGCACAGGCCGTGAAGGCCTGTTTGCTGAACACAGACCCCCGCTAATTCACCACACTCCTGTTTTCTCCCCGTGGTTCCATTCCCTGAGGGCACGGGCTGCTTCACCACAAGGACACTCAGGTGATGTCAGAAGGATGAGGAAATGGTTTTCATCAACCAAGAGAAAGAAGCTGATACTTGTGGGGGCCGATCTAATGGGTGTCGTTTATGTGACTATTGGCCTGCGGGGAGGTATCGCCACGGCAGACAAGGAGAGCATGCAAGGCCAGGAGAGGTGCACAACTCAGAGAATGTGCCCCAAGGAAGGGCCAGAGCTCCCGCCCCCAGGGAGAGAACCTGGCACTGACTTCCACCCCCTGCCTGAAGCCCAGGTTGGCCTGCCCCCAGGGGACCACTGGGGACAACTCTGCCACGGCTCCTGAAGCAGCTCCGGGAGCACCCCAGGGCCCCAGTCGAGGCCGCCGCGCCGCCCCCTCACCTTGGAGTCCATTCCCGTTGGCGCTGGTGCAGGAAGGAGGAGGAGAAGCTTGGGGCCGGACCACGGGCGCGAAGGCGCTCTTTTGTTTCACTGCAGAGATGACATTGGCAGGTGAGAATGAGAAAATGCCGTGTGTACTGCTACAGTTTGAAGGGAGGGTGACCGAAGAGGCTGCCATGGTGGGACTGGACGGCACTACTGCAACAAAGCAAAGACGGTCAGGACGCGGCGCCGGGCACGCAACACCACAGAGAGCTCTAGGGCCGCGCCTGGGGCGTCGGGGCCGACAAGCAAGCGTGGGATGTTTCTGGCTTGGCCACTCTCTGGATAACAGGCAAACGCTCGTGTTGGACTTTCGTTTCCAATTGGGCGGCCCCGTTTTGTTCCGATTTTGTTGGGGTTTCCAATGTGACCGCTTTAGGGGGGCCCATTTTAGGTCAATTTACTGTCGTCACGCGGACGCCAGCCTCCAGAGCCACCCTTCCTTTATCCAGTAGCTCACATCACAGAACATCCAAGCAATGCACACATTTGACTTTGCAGTGAATATGAATCTGTGTGATGACGTGTGACAAAAACAGACACTTACTGCCGTAGGGAGAGTTAGCGGAGGAGCCATTAAGAAATCCAGGCGAGCCAGGGACCCCTAGATTGGCCATGGCGCCACTTCCATATCCATTCATGCTAGTGCTGACTGTGTTGTAATTGGACTGCTGGGGAGTACTGCTGGGCACGTATCCTCGCGGGGACACGCTGCTTGTATTGCGACTGTAGCCGACTGTTAAAATCCCCCCCCCGGCCAAAAATAACGTTATTATCAGGGAGAGACACGTGGGGGGGGTTTCCCCGCAAATCTATATCATATCACACATTTTTAATTGACCTTACGCTTTACTCCGGCCCTAGAGCCTCGAGCCAGCTCTGATAACCTTATCACGCCAACCCTGCTTGGACGCCTCGTCCCCGAGCCCGTGCTGTCTCGGTGGCTTCGACAGGCGGCCGAAGCGCACTTCGATCTGAGCGTCAGCGCCCTTCACGTTTCTCTTTAGAAGCAATTATCAACAGCTCGGATTCCTGGTCTGTCCCCCCACACCACGTGAACTTTCGGCCTCTGCAGACCTGCAAATGCCACGGCTGACAAGGAGAGCTTGTTTGTGGCCGTAACTCCCCACGAAAGGCTGTTTTGGGGTCTTCATTTTCATGGCTGCTCTTTCTGTGAGTGCGGGGAGGGGTGGGAGCGGAGGAGCGGGAGCCCCGCCACCGCACAGTGGAGGGGTTTCCTGAGATGTCTGCCTGCACGGGTTACAGAGGAGAACTAGAACGGGCTCGGAGAGCCGGCTCAGACAGGAAGGTTCCGCAACCCGATGGGACACGGCGCAGGGCGGGGAAAGGGAAGTTTCTCTCCACTTATTCATTCCAAACTTAGAAACCCAATCCCACCCGTGCAACGTATCCAGGAGGGGTCCCATCGGCTGACTACATCACAGCTATCCTACGGCTTTTCCCAGCCTCTCAAGAAAAGCAAAGTCACTGACGAAAAATTCAAGGACACTTCTAGCAAATGCCAATAAACTGAGTGGCAGCCAGTGTGGCTACAATGGTTAGTCTCTGGGTTCTCTGAGTGTCCTCTGCCCAGCACCCACGGGGCAGATCGGCAGTGAGGGCCTCCCTGAGCACAGCCGGAGCCAACGGAGCGCTGTCACCATCCCCGCTGGACTTGGACACGGCCGGCTGCAGCTAAGTCTCAACCACGCCGGGAGGGTGTCCGCCCGCGCGGCGGCCTACCTTGGTCATTGGCTTGTGATGTCTCGGACACATTGACGGCTAACTGGCTGCTGAAGGAGTTCACACCCATCATACCGGTGTGCGCGGGAGTGTTGCCCAGGGTGGGGATCTGGTTGTGATTGCGAGGGACGCTGTACAACGCCTCGGCAATGTCAGCCGCTCGCTTCAGGATGATCTCCTAGGGCAGGAGGGAGGCCTGTCACGTGGGGGCCAGGCCTGGACGGTGGCGCCCCCAAGGCACCTGGCCTGCCCGAAGCTTGCAGAGCCCCCAGGACACACAGCCCTGGGACCGGCCACCCCCTCCACCTCACCCCCCTGGGACAAATCATGGCGGCATTCCATGGTCCCTTGATCCAGACTGTGACAAAACATTTTTTAATGGGAAAAGAACTTCCCTTAGGAAAATAATTTAATGGTGCTTCTGAGAAGACACATCTGCTCTGCACCCGCAGCCCAAAGGCCCCTG
>CM062921.1:3680088-3682588 GCA_031878705.1 Tapirus indicus | reverse complement strand
GGAAAAATTATAAGCTTGACTTATCTTTAATGTTATACATCAAAATGAAATTCCTGTGATATGTGGCGTGTGCATAAACAACACGGGCAGCTTTTGTCTTTGTTGAATTTAAATGAAAAGTCCCCCTAGATATTAATATGTGGACTTCATTTGTTAGCCTGCTAAGTCAGGGACTTATAACAAAAGCTTTGTAAACAAAAGATTAAACTGAATCGAGCTTTCGAAAATGAAAGGAAAACAAGAGTCAAGTAATCACAGATCAGACTGGGGCTGCTTAGATGGAAATCAGCGCAGGCCACTGGAGTGGAAAATGTCTAATTGAACTATTTCATTACGTGGAAGTTTATGTCCCCCTTGCAGAATCCAAAATATTTGTATCAGAGAAGCCTTTCTTCTCCTCCTTTAAAAATGTGGTCCCGTGGAGATGAAGCGTGACACTGGAAACCGCGTGGCCTCCTTCTCTCACCCTTCGCCCACCTCCGCATCGGGCCAGGCACGGGCTGGGGTGCTCCCCACACCTCTTGGCCTTGCGGTGGGCACAGAGTTTGGGGCATCTGGAAGCACCCCCTTCCCAGAATACCTGCTGCCCCCAAACCGGAACCAGCCCCGTGGCGGCCCCACCGCGAGCAGGGCGCCACTTCCTCTTTTACTAACCTTGGGTAACCTTTCGGGATCACCCGGATGTCTTGGGATCACTTTCTGCAACCTCTGAAAGCCGTAATCTATGGTTGGTTCATTAAGGGCTGCAACAGGACACAGAAATGTAGGTCAGGTTAATTACTTTGATGTCACCCATTACTCGTTTATTGCACGCTTACAAATAAATGCGTAATTCTCCTTTTCTGACGCTCTTGAAGGCAAGCACCCCCGAATGCTAGTTCTGTCTGAGGGAAGAGATTTCCCCCTTTCTTTTGCACATACAAGCTATGATTATTTCTAATCTATAATTAGACTGGAAGCAAGTCAAAGGGTCACTCGATGTATTGTGAAAATGGTAGTGCCGCCAGAAAGTTGCAGGTCTTGGGGCCATAGATAGCAATCACCACTGTCATGATCACTGTCTACAGCACGCGGTGCCTTCCACCCTGGCCGGGGATTTATGGGAAACTGGCAATTATGACATATGTCTGGCTATTGCTAGCTTCAGATTTATCCCTGTGGTCCTTTTTTGTCTAGCATACTGCCTGTGCACAAACCACGCAGGAGGACCACTTATTCTTGCAAAGCTTTAATAATCTGTGAATGGCTGACTACAAACTGATGTAGAGCACTATCATTCCACCAGCCTCACGAAATTGCTGGCCACAAATAGTAATTAATCTTTTTATCCCTCAAATTGTAATTTTGACTATGAACTGTGCACGGCCATAAATCAGCAGCACGCGCGGTGTGTACAGTGCATGAATCACGGCCGGGACTCTGTCCGCCTGCACACTCTGTGTTTAACAAGCTTTATAAGGAGCCATTGGGCTTTATTATGGCTCTGCCTGACTCCAACAAAAACTGAGCCCGGAGGCCCGGGGACGCGAGTTAAGATGAAAATACTTATTAGAGTACATTACTTCTTGATGTAGATATCGTTTTCCGTGGAGTAACGCCACGGTGCACGGTGCGACATAAATCAGGGGGTTTTCTGAGACTAATAAGACCTGCCGCCATCTATTCATTACTCAGCCCGCAATTTGGGCCATCACTCATTAGTCAGCACGTAATTCGATGATTAACACCACCCAGCTCAGCAGGTCTGTGGAGCGCCGGGAACACAAAGGCTACGGCGTCAAGGAACAAGGTTAGAGGCTGCCTTTGAAAGTGCTTTCCGAAATAATTGGTCACCGTCATCCTCGAGTGCCTGGGCTGCTGGTGTCAACACCCACGGTGGGTCTCGTAAGCGCCGCCGGAAGACTGGCACGTACACTCAATAACACGCCCGAAAGTCGAGGACCACAATACGATCTGACATTCCATCATACATCCCGGAGACAAAGGTCCGCGCAGGAATGTGAAGTAAGACATTTTCTTGTTAATAAAGCATTGATCCGACGTATTGATTTTACATGACATGGCTTTTGCTGCGATTTTGCCCTCTTTTTTCTTTGCAAATAGTAAAGCTCTTCAAAATGCCTCGGCGTATGTGACACGGCAAAATTTCTAACTCTCTGTGATGTAAATTCTATATGTGTAAAACCACTTCATAATCAAACCATTAATCATCAGAAGCTGTCAGCGTTGACTTGGGGGACAATTTGTCATGTCCCTGCCTGGGCCGGGACAAGGGTGTCAGGCAAACCTGCAGGGCGGGCAGTCGCGCCATGGGCCTCACCAAGCGACTTGGTCCAAGAAGGATTAGATAAAGTATTACGTTTCTTGATTAGGGAACAAAAAAGGTGGCCCACTGTGCATTTCTAACATGTCAGGGTTTCTCCTCTCTCACAGCTAATCACCATGACTGTTTGACTTAATGAATCGGCCTGATGAAAGGTGATCAGAAAAGATACATGGG
>CM062921.1:3662588-3675088 GCA_031878705.1 Tapirus indicus | reverse complement strand
GGGCCTGTTGTTCTGGTATTCACACAGACAGCCCAACCCGGCCTTGTGCACAGGGACCCACTTCCATTCACCACCGCCTGGCAGCGGATGGCGGCATTGTGATGTGACACCAAAGGCAGAAAAGGGGACAGCTCATCTTCCTTGTTACCAAAATAATACCCTTGCTGACAACTATTGGATTGCATTCAAACAATTCTGTTTACATACCTCAAAGAATACATTGGATTATGGCTTTTATAGTCATGTTGAAACTACATCCACCAAGCCCAGCCCGGCAGCTGAGGAAAAGGCATGTGGGCGTCAGATGCTCTCCCTTCTCGATGGCTTTCTGCCCCCCGGGATGGGGCCCACAGTGGCGGCTCAGAGGCAGGGAAGTGGCCTGGCCATCCCATTACCCTCAGGCCCCTCAAGGCTGTTCTAAGAAACACATAACCTCTCTCTCCTCGTATAGAAGAGCCTGTGAACAAAAGAGGAGGAGGAGCCACCGGAAGTCATCCTCAGCATAAGAAAGACCTCACGCTATCTAGTGTTATCCTTTAAGAAAGAAAAATCAAGTTTCCCAGTGTTGTCAATCCTCTTAGAGATAGTTTTGGTGGGGAGGAGTCTTAAAACCCAAGTGGGCAACATAATGCTCTGTGGAGAACCACCCGGGCAATGGATTTGCACACTTTAAACCAGCGTAAAATCTCCATACAGAGGTAAACTGAAAACTGAGCTCGGGAAGTTCAACCCCCTTCCCAAGGCTGGAGGTGTCCCTGCCATGGAAAGACCCCTCCCTCTTGGGCTCCCAAAGCCGCTGGCTCCCCGTGGGCACACTTCTCAGGCCATCCACGCACTTGCTCAGGGGTCCGCCCTCCTCCTTGAAAGTGGAGCCGTCAACCTATGTCACGGCACCTGCCCTGCTCAGTGTGGGGTGCACAGTAGGTGCTCGGAAATAATGAGTAACAACTGTGGGGCTCCTTGGAAGTACCAGGCCAATGGAGAAGGTGTCACAACATTTTTGATTTTGAAAAGCCAAAGTAAATGTAACATTTCTCACATGTCTATGCAAAAACTTGTTCACAAATGTTTCATAGCAGCAGCATTCCCAATACCCAAGTGTCCACCAGCTGAGGAACAGATAACAAAATGTGGTCTATCTGTACATGGGAATACTACTGAGCCCTACAAAAGAATGACATTCTGATGCATGCTACGACATGCAAAGGGAAACTTGAAACATGGTGCTGAGTGAAAGAAGCCACAATGGACCTCACGTTGTATGATTTCACTCATACGAAGTGTTCAGAAGAGGCAAATGCATAGAGACAGGAAGTAGATTTGTGGTTGCCGAGGGTCGAGGGGAAGGGATGGGAATGGGGGTGACTGCTAATGGATATGGGGTTCCTTCTCGTGTGATGAAAATGTTCTGGAATTAGATTAATGGTTGCATAACTTTGTAACTATACTAAAACCCACTTACTTCTACACTTTGAATGGAGGAATTTTATGCTATGTGAATTATATCTGAATAAAAACCAAAACTTTAAGTGAAAGTATCTCTAGTCTAGATTCAATCTCTAGTCTAGATTCAAATGTATGTGCCAGCTATTCCTGTGCTGAGGGAAGTACCTTTCACGGTCAGAATGCTGACTATCCATAAAGGTTGGGGCTTCCCAACGTGCCCTTTTCAGTCTCCATGGAGGGATTTTAACTCCTGATTTTTCAGGCTGAATAAAGAAGAAAAGGAATGTTCTAAGGCAGAGCCAAGAGTCATGTAAATACTGGAATCCCCAACCAGTGGGGTCCTTGAATCCAGGATTCTGGGTTATGTGTCTCGCGTAAGAGTCCTGTTTTCACACAAGGGGCCCCGAAATCCCAAACTGCACTGGGATCAGAAGGCCTCTGTGGCCTTGCCCCACCTCCCTTCCCACCTCTGGGTCCTGCCCATGCCCTGGCAGCCCCACCACTCGGCCGCGACTTGCTCCCTCTGACTTCTCCATGCTTGCTCTTCCCTCTGCCTGGAAAACCCCCACTCCCACTGCTGGACATCCAGCCGTGCGGCCCTCCTGGCCTCCTCCATGCCCTCTCTCCAGGGGCTCTCCCTCCTGTGAAATCTCTGAACCTCCTGCAGGGCCCAGCTGAGGACCTGGCCCAGGCTGGCATCAGGTAGAGTCTGAACGCCAAGACCATGGGCTAATTCCAAACCACAGTGATGGTAAGCTTCAACGTCACGTCCTTCACACCATGCTCACCTGAAAGACCATTCTCATCAGGTGGTATTTTCCAAGCGCAGAGGAAAGAAGTGACATAGGTGGGTGTGGAATGTTGGGCAGTGGGGAAGACGGGCATGTGGATGACGAATGGGTGCAGGGCTCTGCACATGGCAGGTGTCCACCACCATGGCGCCATGACAAAGCTCAAGCAGCCTGGGCACTGTCGTTGGGGTTGTGACGATAGAATGTTAGCGGGTGAGCTCCCCACGGGCAGGGAACCGTGTGAAACTGCAACCTCAACACCTCGCACACATGTATCTCACTTTCGTGGTATTAAAAAAATCACCTTTTGAAATAACCTCTGTTTTAACCGACGACAGGCACACGAGGCAAACTTACAGTCTTCAGCTTGGGATACACTGTAGCCTGGTGCCAAGTATGTCGTGAAGCGGTCACATATGCCACCGCCATCCTGAAGGTCCTTCAATCATAAAAACACTTGAGATGCAACCCCTTGGCTTGGGTGCTTGTTTACCGGCCCAGTGCCAACATGCCCAAAACCTTACGCGGGACGTTTCTGTGTCAGGGTCATGTTCATTAGCAAATACACCAAGCTGGTCTTCAAAACCAGGGTTGAAAGTGATTATTGTGGTCAAAGCATCTGGTTGATCAGCAGTGTCATGTGTGTGGATTCCCAAGACGGGGAGGAGTGCCATGCCACAGGCCACCAGCCCTCTCCATCCTGGGGGCTGAGGCAAGAAGGGCCAAGTGGCATTCCAGGCAAGGGCCTTCTCCCAGGAGAAGAAAGGGGTGAAAGATGGAGAAGGAATCTGGCAGAATCCCCGCACATCCAAACACCTAGATGCCCCAACTCTCGGTCCTCAATGGTCATCAGATGCTCAGAGTGGGAGCGGGCATAGGCCCAGAGAAGGCTGGGGGCGATCCTACAGGGCTCATTCTGTCAGCAACAGAATTTGCTGCCACAGATTTCCCCGCATGGCAGACGTAAAGAAGGGCCATCTCATGCGGGCAGAGAGGGGGGGCTTCTAGAAGGGAGAAGAGAAACAATGACCCCCACCAGGTTGCACTTTTAAGAAACTTCCTCCAAAGATGATTTACACCGGTGGGTACCAAGATCTGTGCGGCCTATTGTCTCAATGGAAGCCTCTGTATTTAAAATTTAACGCACTCTGTAATGAGTCTTCCAGAGCATATGTGCCATACCACATGTCCTCAGGTCCCTTGTGGAACCAAGTTATTCCATATGCTCATTAGGAGCATTTGAAAACTTCTATTTGGGGGGGAGGTGGGGGGGGCGTGTAGCAAAAGTCCACATCACTGAATAATAGCCTTCCATTTTGTGGTGGTTGTTTTATTGAAAAACCATTCTAAGAAAGGAAAGTTAGAATCACTCAGTTTGCATTTTCTACAATGAATAAAAACATCCCAACTGATTCAAATGATAATTTTTTAAATGTACATTTTCTCGGGTACGCTTTTGGGATCTAAGTCTCAGCCTAGAGCAAACGTGTTCGGACAGATCTAAAGACCTTCCAAAGACGAAGGTTTCCAATGAGAACGCCAGCATCCCTGAATTCCAGCGGAGTCTGTCCCAACCCGCAGAGCACACTAGAGGGAGATGCACTCATGGTCAACTTCCAAGCTGGGCTGTTAGCATGGAGCCATGTGTCCAGCCAAATGGATTTGAGGGGGGTGGGGTCTGTGGCACCCATGACTGTGTGTTTAGTCCTTGTTTCCATTCTTCTAGGGCTACGAAGTGATCTGTTTCTTCTGCTCTTTGGCACTGGAAGGACCACACACTTCCGTTGAAGGTTTTCTACGGAAATGGTGGTTCAGACGCTTCCCGTGGTCTCCGCATCGTTAAATTTGTGGGAGTTTTCACCAGAGCGGTCTGTGTGATTTTACCTTTAAACCTTATTATCTCTGCTTTATTCTGCACTTCGGTTGATCATATTCAATTTGTTCTGCTTTGAAATGGTCATTCATTCATTCCCCCGCCATCCCACACCATCTCCCTGTACCGTCCCAGGTTGTCTTCAGGAGCTCGTCCTTACCAGCCAGAAACTCATAATAAAAATCCCAAACATGATCCCGTTCTATCCCATGACTCTCCTCCCTGTGCCCTCCCAGGGGTGGAAAGTGGGACAGGGGCCCTGCCTGTGCTGGGGACGTAGAGGGCAGTGTAGCAGGCAGAGGGCCAGGCCCGCCTCCTCCATCCGTTCACCTGCTGACCGTCGCTGAGTGAGGCTGGACGACCCTTTTGTCCTTTGGGGAAGACGAATGACTGTCTCCTCTCGGCTACATTTTGTCAGGTTTGGTGCGGAGAGTCAATACCTTCACCTTGACACGGAAACTTTGTGATTTATCAGTGGCTTTCCCCTGCTGGGTTAGCGCAGCCCCGGAAAGTACAGCCAATCGGGGCACCGGGAGCAGACTTTGGTCACAGCCACTTGGAAAACAACCAAAGCCCCTCTGATGACAGACAAATGTGTCTTGTTAGCAACTGCCCAAAAGCGCTTGACTTGTACTAATAACAAAAAGGCCACGCTGGTCACCGTGGGTCCAAAGACGAAGCACCCTGTCACCAGCCTGGTTGGGAAATTAGCAAATAATGTTCTTTTCCTTGATAAATGGGTGACAGCTCCCTCTCACCAATCATTTTTAACATTTTGATGCATGCCTATGATCCCACTGGAGGAGCAGAAAAGTTTACTGGCCCTCAATTTTCAGATGATGAATGGAAGTCTCTAAATGTGCGATTTCTGTATGAGGTATAGTTCATTTTAAGCAATTCTAGTAAATGGGTGTCACTGATTAGGACAAATAGTCTACTTGTGCAATAGCACAAACGGTGTGTCTCATTCTCCTGGCCTCCTTCGAGACAGGAGAGGAAGGGGACAGCAGTGACCCGGGAGCCCTCACAGCGCCACTCTTTAGAAGGATGCCTTACTGAACCTGCACTTCAGCATCCACTTAGCATGCTGGCAGGTTAATTGATTGTTATTTGGTCTAGGGCGGTGTCGCACAGTGCAGAGGGCACCAAGTGGGTGCCCTCCCTTTCCTTGTGGCCCTAAGGAACCCGCAAATGACCCCAAAGACGGCCAGTGGGGCTCCACTCCCAGGTCTGTACACCATTCCAGTCAATGGGGAAAAATTCACCCTCTGCTGCCAACATGTAAACAGATGACAGAAGCAAACATGGGGTTGGGAGGAGAAATTGTGTGGCTGGAGTTATGCGTTATCTCCAGTTCTGGACAGGTCTGGAGATGGCTTAGTTGAAAATGCAGGCCCCAAGCTATTCTCCCATGTAACTAACCTCATATAAAAGCAAACGTGTCTACCCGCCAGGGGACTGCAGACTTCCACTGACACCCTCCAGCTGGTGAGTTGGAACCAGTGACCCCAGTGTGGCTGTGAGAGTACCTGCTGCACAGGGGAACAGACAGGTAGCAGCTGAGAGCCGCTGGTCCCACTGGGCGGGACAGGCAGGGGTGCCCAGGAGTAACCGACTGAATTGGCTGGAAGCTTCCCCAAACTCTAGGACCTGTGATTAAAATATCTGTTTCTCTACTGTGTCCACGTATGTGGTTAGAATTTTATAATTGAAATAACCAGGTGGGTTACATTTAAGGGACGGCATCAGCATTTCGTTTAGCATAGTAAAAACGGTATGATTTGTGGGAGGCAATTAGGAACCATTTGCTCTGTGGATACAAGTAATTTGTTTGAAGAGCGCTGGCCTGGGAGACAGCAGTTGGTGCTGGCTATGGTCGAAGGGCGCTATTGACTCTACAGTGTGTCACCGTGCTGTTGACAGAATCACATCTGAATGCCACAAAAGATCTTTAAAACACTTCAGAAACACGAGCGCCTTTCAAGGGGTGAAGTGGAGTGGGCTGAATGCTGGAAGCACGCAAGAGGATGTGGTGGGCCCTGGGCAGGGAAACTGTCACCCCATGGGTGCCAGGACAGCACCTGTGGACAGAGCTGTCTCTCCCTTGACACTCACCCATTCAAGGCACAATCTGACTTAAAATTAAAAAAAAACATAAATACTGTATCAGAAAGAACACAAACTATTAGCAATTACTGGTTGAGTAATGATTTCATAAGCTTGAAACTGAATGCACGTCTTTATGCAGAAAATAATCATTTTCATGTTCCCAGCCAGCAAATGCACTGCAGACCTGAGACCGGCGCGAGCATCCCGCAGTCAGCTCTGTCTGTGCCGCTCTGGCCGTGCTATCGACTGCCAATATCTTGTTTGGGAACTGGGTTTGGCCTGTGGCAGATGACATGTTGACTCCTGGTAATTTGTGATAATTTCTTTAATTGAGCAGAAGGAATCTCTAAAATGAGAGTGGGTCAACTGAACATTCGGGTGCAAAAGGTCAACCATGAGAGCCCCGTGCACCGCACCCGGTGTCCAGTGGAACGATGGTGCAAGTGAAGCCACCACTGACCAGTTTCAGTGGTTTTGTGTCACAAGAAACCACTCTGCCAAATGGACATTTTCAGAAAACAGTGACACTCGCCTTTGTGCAAGAATGCTTCACACTTGCAAATGTGTCTGTCAACGTAGTTTTTGCTCTAACACAATTTCAATTAGAAGCACACAAATTCCAATCTGTCGTAATCAAATAACACCACAATATTCTAATTAAAAAATAATTTCTTTTATCGCTCTTAGCAATTTGATGTGTTTCTCCTGGTGAAATTATGAACGTGAGACTGTTTGATGAGCCCAGACCACGAGTTCCTCAGGTAGGACATTCCAGGACTATTTTAATTATTATTAAGCAAGCAAATGAGATGCTATTAGACAAATATTAAAACAAGCGTTACACTCAGTTATTAATTTGCACTATTCACTTTTAAATGCAACAAATATCTCATTAATTTAATTTTAGGTGCCCACCCGTTTATATTGCATTTTACAGTCTAGAAGGCAATTTACTATTAACTAGCAATTACATACAGGGTGGTTGTTAATTCTGCTCCTAAGTGCTAGCCGCTTGAAAATTGTTCTCTCTCTCTAATTTCTGACCTTCTTACAACAGGGGTGAGGCACAGTGGGAATACCAAGGACCAGTATGGAAGAGCCGGACATGTCATTTGTGACTCATTCTTTTAATTCACCGTGCTAATCAACTGAACTGCCACTGCCTCCCAAGGTAATTGTGTCTTTATAGCAGTTGAAAGCAGCAGGCAAAAGGGCCTGGATGGATGGGCTTGGCCTGCCTCCCCTTCCAGGGCAGGGGCCGCAGAGAGTGCCCACGCCCACTCTGGCTTGACTAATCAGGTCTGGTTCTGAAAAATCTGGTGTTTCTCAGATCCCTATAAACAGATCATTTAGGCCTTTGGCTTCTGGCAGGCGGGGCCCCTCCTCCATGCACAGGTTCATTATCCCGAAGCCTCGCCGCCTCACACCGCAAGGGTCCCTGTGAGGGTGTCCCAGCAGCCTCCGGGCTGGGGGACACTGATGGGAGCCAGATGCCCAGGGGACGGCGCCCTCCCTGCAGGGGCCATGCGCCCGTGTCCTGATGTCCAGAAGGGCTGGCTCAGTTTTCAGCGGGGAGGGCTTCCCACTGATTGCTTCGTTGTCCCCATCAATTTCAGGGCAATGCAAATCAGACAGAAGCTTCCAGGTCAGACAGGTTATGACCCCACCTTTCCTCTGCTCCCTGAGAGTGTAGGGCCCCGTATCCCTTACACGGCGTTTGAAATGAATATTCCCGGTCATGACTGGGGGGCGGGGGCAATAAACAGGCCTCCTGCTAGGACCAACCAAGCTCACTGAATGGCGTCATTGAGACGCCCGTTCATGAGGGAACTCTCGATGGAAGAAATCCCTAAAGCCTTGGGCAGCGGGACCCTGAACTTGCGGCCAGAGAAGCCAAATCAGCTTGGAGTAGACACAATGTCCACTGTGGAAATGGAAGACGGGTGTCTGCACAGCGGGTGGTGGCTGGAACTAACTCAGGGGTAACCATTTCCCTTAGGGGGAGGAGGTGGAACATTCCAGACACCCAGAGAGGAGATCTCTGGCCAAGGAAGGTGTCCTACCGGGCTGGCGGGCAATGGGCTTCAGAGAGAGCTGTCCCAACACCCACCCACACCTTGTACTGGCCCTGGAGCCAGGAGGGCAATGCTGCCCCGAAGGCCCTTTACCATGTGACACCACTGGCCAGTGACAGGCAGCTCCTCCCACCCTCACTCACTTTCCAGATGCACCTGCGTTTATTTACAGTGCTGGGCCAGGGGCCTCTCTCTGCCCCGCCAGGGCCAGAACCCTCAGCGGTCAACAGACGGGGAGAGAAGGAGAACTGGACCTTTCTGCTACCACATTTCTTCCCAGAAAAGAGTGGCCACTCTTCACAACAGCCTGCAGAGCTCCCCCCACAAAGGCCCATATCTGCAAAGTTCTGATGTGCGCAAGGATCCACTGAAGGCACCCACCAGGAAATTCACCAGGATGGTCAGACCCAGTCTGAGGCGGGAACAAGCAATTTCTTCATCAGTTTCTGTGCAGAGCAGGTCTTGCCACGTACAGACACACTCTACTGCCCCGAACAACCCAGAACCCACATGCCGTGTGGCAGACACAGGAGCCCACACACGCAACAGGGCTCATGAGCGGATAATAAATGTCCCCTCCTTTGAGCAACTGGGGTCCCCAACAGAAGTTACACCTCAGTGACTGTCCGCAGGAGGTGCCACTCACTGAGCACCCGCCGTGGGTCAGGCACAGCACCTAAGTTATTCCTGACCCTCATGATACCCACGGGGTGCGGCCAAGGAGAGTGTGGGACTCAGAGGGGTCAGGATGCGACACCAGGCAGAGTGGTGGTGCCGGCTCCCTGAACAGCCTGGAGTTCATGGCCAGAACGCAGAGATGCGGGGTACCCTCACCAACAGTTAACAGGACAGGCACACTGAGCGTGTGCGTGGGTGCGGCTGACTCCCACACACAAGGATGGGCCTAGAGCAGAGGTGCTGAGAGAGGCCCCGCGGGCCCAGGGCCGGATCCTGACCTCGCATCTCCCAGGGTCCTGGCGCCGACACTGCACGCTTCTGCAGAGCAGACGCATTCATCTGTCGAAGTCTGTATAAGCGCTTATAAGATGCCCTGAATTTTATAACCCCATTTTGTAGGTCTTCATTTTTTCAATACACTGGGGGCCTCAAGGACTGGAGGAGCCACCCTCCCTCCATGTCTGGGTCTCACCAGGAGGCCAAGAGCATGCGGACCCCAGGAGCAGGCCAAGGACTTGCACCTGTCAGCTTTCTGCCTCACCCACTTGCCTCTGGTTCTCCTGGGAATGTGTGCTGGTCCCACAGAAGAAAGTGGCCCCTGTGTGGGGTAGGTCCTTCTCTCCCACCTTGACCATGGGGAGGGGTGCTGAGCACCAAGGGGCTAACAGAGGAGGCAGCCTCCCCACCAGAAGGACCCCAGGTGTCGCTGGCAGCCGGGCTGTGGAGGGTCTGGATGGGGACAGCGGCCCTGGCTCTCCGTGAGGACCCACGTGAGGCACACCCCTGGAGTGACCCTGGGCCAGCTGGAAAGTGAGTCTGGAAGAATTTACATTTTGTGTTTCATGCTCATTCAGTCCTTCCTACGAAGGGAAGTGGGTAACCTCTCCTCCCTCTTCAAACTCCTAAATGGAAGGGACCTCAGACCTGCCATGTCACCTGTCTGCTGGACAGAGGAGAGGTACACATCCCAGTGGAAGGTCAGACCTGCTCCAGGACATCCTGTGGCTGGTGACAGAGCATCGGTGAAGCCCGCAGCCCCCAGCCCATGCTCCCGCCCTGGAGCCCCAGCCGCCCTGACCACACGAGCACATCAAGGCCACAATTTTGCACAAATAAGTACTTGTCCCTTCACCCCATGGGGTCTCAGCAGGTGCGGTCCATCGTTAAAAACACTTCTCAAATATTACGGCTTTTGCAGTTGGCTAGGACTAGAAATCAGAAACGCAGACGTGCCTTAAGTTTATTTATGGTGTTTCTCAATAGCAACCACAAACAAATCGTGCTGACTAGGTGCTCACATGGGCAGAGCCTTGTGTATGACAAGTCTCAGATAACAAATGTGTAACTTCAGAGGCGACCCTTTCTGGTGACACGAGTTTGTCTGAGACCCTCGCAGAATACGGACCCCTTTTAAGAAGCAACTGTACAGGGTGTGAGACCCCAGACCTGGAGCAGAGAGACCTGGCTTAAATCCCCTCATTTACAGAGTGTGTGACGTTGGACACACGACTTAACCTGAGTCTCAGCTCGTGCAAATGAACAATAGTGACATCACTGGCAGCCTCACAGAGTGACAAGAGGGGCACACAGGGCTCTCCTGCACGAGCCGGGCTCATGAGCAGCTGCAGTGATGGAAGCTGGGGGTGACTGTTGTTACTGACGACCCCCACCACCTTGCTTTCCAGGTGAGAAGGCAAAGGTCCACAGACGAGAGGGAGGGGCCCAAGACCACGTGGCCCATGGGGGCCGCACCTGTCCACAGCATCACGCCGTCTCAGATGAGGACGCAGAAACTGTGCACCCGACTATACCCAACCCGTGGGCCAAGGGGGCTTTGCCCGTCCTCACTGCAGAGCCCATCTATCCAATCGTAAGGGACCATTGGGAGAGGCATCCACCATTTCTGCATGAAAGTTGGAAATGTGAACTCACCGGTGTAGACGAACCGCCCAGGAGCACCTTTACAGAACTGCTTGGATTTGTAGGACAGGGTGACTTCGACGACTCCAGGAATGTGCCGCGGTGGGGTCTGGACTCGGATGGCGTGGGGCGTTATCAGCTACAAAAACCACACAGCGAACAGGCTTTCAGCAGCACTGGCCGTGAGAGGCGGACACTTGCCAGTTGGACATAATTACCAAAATGAGCACAAATTGGACCATCGTCTCGGAATGCTCCCTCCAAGCTGTCACCCAGGACTCAGCATCTACAGTGTTCTTTAAGAAAAATATCTGCAAATGATCCTAGGTTTTAGTTTGCAGGAAGGCCACAGGGCATCATTCATATGAAAATTGCCACCATATGTCTCCTTAAACCTACTTCTAGTAATTCTAGCACTAATTGTTCCAGTGTACTGAGGGACCTCCTCCAGCAGGTTTGAAACCCCAGGGTTGGGGGAAGGGGGGTGCATTCTGTACCTGCCCACTGGAAAAGCCCCTGCCACAGGCAAACCGTCAGTTAAAAGGGGATTCTGCAACAGGGTGCCTCGTGTTAACGCACTATTGACAGCTTGTCAACCCATTCACGAAGAAAGCCACGGTCGGAAGCTGACCAATCTCGCAGGCTTACCTCGCTCCACACCAACATGGTTCCAAACACAACTTGTAGGCCGTCGAAGAAGTTGTCTCCGATTATGATCACGGTCGCTCCCCCCGTGGTCCAGCCTTCACTGGGACTGATGGCCTTGATGCACGGAGTGGCTGCTCGCACAAGACAGAGAATGCAGACCTTAGAGCCCCGTCCTGCGATGCTGGCCGCTCTGCCCACCTCGAGTCATGCCGGGCGCAGTGGGAGGAGAGGCGGGCCGTTCCTCCAGGCGCCACGCAAAGGGCAATCGTAGATCAGCATGTTGATGTGTTTAAAGCAAACTATTAAATGTTTTATAAAGCAAAGGCCAAGCCACAGAATACTAGTGAGCAAGAAAAAAAATGGCTTGATATAGCAAATTATATGTCAGGGCAAATATGACTATTACAAATGATTAAGCATCGCGTGCATGTGGCATGTCGATTTATCTGCTTTGCTGTACAGATCTAAGCAGAGTCAATCAAAAGGTTGTTGAGGGAGATGGAAGAGCAAATGCCTTGCATTTCGATTCCTCATAAGCAGCTAATTGGGTTGGGTTTTTTCATCCGCGAACTTTGCCTTTTGGTTCAAAACTTCATTTTCCTCTGTCACTCCACAATTACTACTTTTCACTTTTCATCAGGGAAAAAAAAATCAAAAGCACTATATTAATACTTTTGTCAAAGGTACACATTTTACATCTAATATTGTTTGTCGACAGGAATCCCCGAGCCGCTGGCCTGACCTCTCTTTGTCTCGGGAGCCCTCACATTTGCATGAGTTATTACAATGGCGCTGCTGCGGCCTGGCCTGCCGCAGAGGCGGCCCTGCTGGGGGGAGGGGGAGACAGACAGCAGAGGGAGGGCGCAGGGGAGAGGGGCCATGAGGCCACAGCCCAGGGAGGCAGGCAGGAGGCCCAGTATGGCGTTCCTGGCAGCCTGGCGCGGAGGCCGGGGCTGAAGG